>JANAVB010042820.1:8998767-9200763 GCA_029216955.1 Iris pallida | reverse complement strand
ACAACTCATCAAAAATCCCAATTAAATGACAGAGAACTATAAAGCAGTTATAAGCAGTTTTTGATGAAACATAACAGTTTATACAGGTAATGATATAGAGAACAGTTAAGGTACAAAGAAAGGAAAGTAACTAAACAAGAAGAGAAGCATGGCAATGAAGACAGTAAAATATAATCTAGCTGAACTAGAGTAGCATGATATAAGTCCAGACCGTAATATAGACATGTGTAACTCCAATGTAAGTCCAGTACAAGACGAATCTAATACAAGATGAATCCAGTACGTGACGGTTCCAGTCAATGTGATCAATGATTCCACGGTGAGTCCATCCTATACTCTTACAGTGTGTTTTAAAATATCGAGATCGACATGTGAAGGCTGTAGGTAATACGGCACACCGCACACTCGGCCAAGTGTGGGATGGCTATCGTTCCAGTATAATTCCAAGGGAGTGGTTCCAGTATTTGGGTATGTTCACATGCCTATTCCAATATTTTCCTGCCCAGCAAGTACAAGTGAATGGCCATAACCCGATACGAAATAGGTATAAGTCCAGCCAGTACGAATGGTTCCAGTATTTGATTCCAGGTGGTTCCAGAAATAGAGGCCAGACATAATAAGTGAGTGTCACATGAAATGGATCCAGCAATATAAAATCGTGTTTGAAATAGAGAATCAGATAGAACTAGCTACAACTGAAATATAGTAAACGACAAGTAAATGGAAGAACATCAGAGAATGTAATGTTTGCTACTCTGAAAAGAGTAGTATAATATCAGATGTCTGCACCAGAGTCACAATGTCCTAAACAGAGGAATACATTATAATATGTTTAAAACAAGGTAAAAGTTTATGATACAATCTATGTGATTTCTAGGCCAATCTAGGTCAAAGTCAATTCTAAGTCAAACCTGGTCAACTGTCTAGGTCAAACTAGGTCAATTGGCCACATCTAGACTCAATGTTGACTTTTGGTCAACTCCAGACAACTAGACTAGTCAAACTAAGTCAACTAGGTCAAGCCTAAGCCAAACAAGTCTCACTAGGCCTATCCAGCCCATTCTAGCAAGCACAACACTATCTAGTCTATACAAGCCAAACACATGATCACTGGCATTCATGCCATAAATACAGGTTAGGAGCCATAGGCTATAGGCTAAGCACACATATAGTCCATTCCACATATTTTACATACTCTCACATATATCATTATACTACATCTAATTTAATTTAAATAGCACACATATACCCATAGCTACATGATAATATAACTCACATATATATATATATATATATATACATATATATATGTAAATATATGCATGGGTTAATAGGGAGAGGAATACATGTGTGTGTTTTAACATAGTGGCATGTGTGTGTGATATGGTGTTAAAGTGGCAGTGTGGTACAAGAAAGTTTGTGAACAGTGATGTGTTGGTGAGTATGTGTGTGTAGAAAGTTTAAGGTAGTGTGTATATGAGGGTGGAGTGAACCTAGAGTGTATGTGATAGTTTAGTGTCACATAGGTAATGGCAATGAAGTTGTGTGTAGTAAAGGGTGTAGGGAAATCAGTGTGATTGAAACATTGAGTGTGAAACAATGTGTGGGTGAATGGGCATGTGACAGGGAAATAATATGTGTTATGTGAGTGATATGAGGACTGCAAAAATACATGAACATTCCTAAATTCTCAGAAAAACTGAGATTAATCGACAGTTCAATCAATTAACTCAAAGTCCCAACTCCCATACCAACCAAATCCTATATCCCTATATAAAAAACCCCACATCCCAATACATATTCAGTTGAAATCAAATGGCATCTAGCTAGTATAATTAAATGGGTTAAAAAAAGATGAACTTCCATCAGTGTTAGAAGAATGAAAATTCAGAAAACTGAATTTCCCTGGACTGTGTATCAGTCCACCTAGCATAGCCAACCCACATGTTCAAATTCCAATTACTTGAGTGAAATCCTAAACTAACCTGAAATCCACCTAGCAGTAGCTATCATATATGTCCATGAATTAAGCATGAATCTAAACATCAAGATTTAGTTTGAAGGGGACACCTAAAATCAGAATTTCGAAGAATGTTTCAGTCTACATTCAACAAGCAGTCCAAAATCCATTTCTCAAATGAAAAACCTAATCTAACATGCTAATCCCACTTAGCATTAACTAATACACATGTAAATATTAAACATGTCAATTAAACACTAACATTTCAGTTTAAAAGGAATGAAAAGTTCAGCATTTGTAGAACAGAACCTAAGTATCAGTGATAAATAGGAATTCCCAATTTCGAAATCAAATCATGTTAAAAACACCAATTAAATGGTTGGTAAACAATCCCCCACACGTGCACTGTCCCTAGAAATCCTTTCATGTCACCCTAGAGTGGACACGACGTGTCTACGTCTGGAATTACAACAACACTGCACACACGCAGCGTCGTGCACGCGTGCGTGTCACTCTAGGACACGACACAGGGCACGACACGACTCGTGATCGTGCCCACGTGTTCGCCACATATAGGGCTACACGTGTACCCACCGTGTCCAAGACGCGTGTCCAGGCGTGTCCGCGTGTCAGGACGGAAAAATAAGGCACAGCAGCTCGCACGCGGCCCGTGCGACCAGTGCGAGGAGGATTTCTCCTCTCACACTGCACCATATGATCCCATCTTTTGGAAGGATGGTGGCAGATGATGCCCCAAGCCCCTCGCCAAAATTGGTGTGTCCTCGAGTCCTGTACAAGGAGATATTGAGCCCGTACAGCAGGAAAGTGCACATGTCCTCGTGCGGCGTGTCCAACTCGAAATCCGACACAAAATAACACGAAAACGCAAAACACTCTTCACAAAAATTAATGTACATATTTAGATCTATAAATTCATATAATTAGATTTACAAAAATCGAAAATAAATTCCTAAGAGGCATTCTATCAAACACCTATACATACACTACGACACGTGTCCGATACGGACACCAAACGGACACGGAATCCACCCAAATTCGAGGTACAGCTAGGGGACACCTAAACCTAGCCTAATATGCAAAGAAATCAAAATAATAATATAATTAAAGGGTTTTACCTATAGGTGCAATTTGCAAGACAAGGCTTCAAATGGGGGGTGGTGTTCTTTTGATGGTCAAATGCTCCAAATTGATCCCAAACTGAAATAGCTCTCCACCAACAGTCCACAAACTTAATTAAAACCCAATGCAAAAGACTAGGATGAAAAAGAGATCAAATGAATAAAATAAATTTTTGGAAGGGGAAAATACCTTTCTTTTTCAAGTGTTGGAATGATAAAAAGAGGCAAGCCCTAACGAATAAGTGTTTAAATAGGGTGGGGATCCCTATGTGGCTAGTCATAAGCTCAAAAATTAGGGTTAGGGTTTACTAAATGGCCATGGGTAGTCCCATGATCAATTAAATTAAGCCATAAGTCATTTCATGAAACCACAAGCCACGACTTAAATTCACTTAAACTAATCCTCCTAATCCAAAATTAGTTTCTAATGACTAAAAGTAGGTTAACCTAAGTTAGACTAGGGTCACCATGGCTAGGGTTAGCTTGTAGGTTAGTCCACTAGGTCTAACAAGTCAAGGTCAACTAGAATTCACCAATTCAACAAATTACCAAATAATTCAAATAAGTCAAAATAACCAAATTACCCCTAGGCTAAAAATAATAATTAAAATCCTAATGACATGGTTAGGCTCTAGGTCATGCAGTCACTAGGGTTTCACTGACAGCACATCAAAATTACAAGTCATGACTTAAAGCAGTTTTTAAATAGTTTAAAAATGATTAAAAATTACCAAAAATCATAATGTGAATTAAATATCAATAATAATAATAATTACAAAATTTCAAAATTACCCTCATCTGGAAAACTGGGTGTTACATTTACCAACATGTCTACATGGTCATATTTGGTCCTACAACATGCCTATATGGGCTTGGATTTGGTTCGGGCCCAGTTCGGACTAAGTTGGTACAATCGGGTCATCTAAAATCAATATATCTAATTAATAAATATTAATTCATCGATGGGGGTTAAGTCGCAACTTGGCCTGGTTTTCCTAGTTAGGACATCCCTATGACTCGGCCTTCCCTACCAGGGCTAATACACTAATCAAAGCACGCCACTGTACCATCCGTGCACGATTTCTAGTCACCTTGTACTCTAATCCCTAACCGTGACTAAAATCATCTACCATAGTAATTAACTAAATAATTATTTATAAAATCTAAAAATACATTTAAATAAAATAATTACTAAAAATATTTAAAAAAATTTGGGAAGAGAGTTACACACGATGGAGGCTACTGCTAAGCTGACATGTGGCATACGCTGGGATTCTCTTTTATCAAGATACTTGGGAGAGTTATCAACAACTGAATAAACGACACGTGGCGTGTGTTTATTGTTGATCGGATGAACCTAAGCAGATTCTGTTATTATCTCTGAGGTTGAATTTTGTCTTATCTTAGGGGGCCATTGGTTTAAACAAACCGATTAGATATGGCCCTAATTTATGAGAACAAAGTTCATCCTTATCTGTGGTTTAAACTGTTAGCCCAATAATTATATCATTTGATATAGCTAATCAATTAAGTTTAACATAATAACGTCACTAATATTCATGTAATCACTATCATGTTGCTACTTAAACTTAGCATTGTCCTAATTTTTGCATCATATTGCTATGTTTATATCATAATGCATCATACTACTTTGTTCGCCTAACATGTATTTGCAGACATACAGTAAGCATGATCAAACCAGGACATATGTAATGAAAAATAATTATTAATGGGCCAAAGACGCATTATACAAGAAGATTTCTCTGAACCGTCCAACGACCTATCCAGGGCCTCGCATCGGGGGTTCCAGCGTTATACAAGAAGATTTCCAGATATGTTTATCGTTGGACGACTGCCACTAAGAAAAAAGGCGTCTTCAAGTCTGCCCAAATATTAGAAGAAAGGCGTCATCAAAGGGCTCTTGGTTTTCCTATTTTATCAATATAATTTTCACATTTATTGAGTCTAGGAATATGATGTACACTGTGTCGTACTGGCAAATAGGCTACCCAAGAAATATTTTAAAATACCCTTTCATTTTGAAAAAAGATACTTACAAAAGCCCAAACTACTTCCTAACTGCCTAACAATTTCAAAAGTCCCAAAAATCTATTTGCAAAAGCCCTAACAAAATCCCGACAGAACTTGGCCAGATTTCGGTTAGTGGACGTTGTATTTTGAACTTGGTCCTCCTGCAGTTACGGATCTTGCCGAGATTTACTAAAAGAGTTCTGTCCGAATTCTGACAGAGTTCTGCCTTTGGAAAAACTATAAGTAGCAAAGGATTTCGATTATTTCAACTCACCAATTCACTTTCATATCTCTTCTCTATAAACTACTACTTTTTAAAGTATTTCGAGCTATTCAATTTTAAATTCCAAGCCAGTTACAATCCTCTAGTCGATTTGCCTAGTACGGTACGGTCTAGAAGTTTCAGAGTAATTGTAATCAGAGGCTTGATTAAAGATAGACACTTCAAATTGAAGTTGGTCGAGTACTTCGGATCAAAGCTCGCGTTGTAGAAGTTGCAAGAATTTCGGATGAAAATTTGTGATGATTTTCCATAGTGGATTCAACTGGAAGCTAGAGTTCTTCCGACTGGACTAGTCCTCCCAAGAGGAAAACCAGTATACATCGTGTTTGCATTTGCTTTCTGATCTCTGCTTTTCATTTACTTGTGATATTTTGTGATATTGCTGCTAATATTTTTAATTAGCTAAATTCTGCTGCCTACTCTGTTCACCCCTAGAGTATTGTGCTAAACAATTCATTCCTATATAAATAAACCGATTCGGGTACTATCTGAAAAGATACCCGTAAAACCATGCCTTCTGCGCTTCTGGCAAAGCTTCTATGTCACTGCGCTTCTGGGCTACGAGTAGACTGTACTTCAGAGGATGGAGTCACTACGCTTTTAGTGCGACAAGGCGATTGTACTTCAAGCAACGGAGTCACTACGCTTTTAGGGCGACAAGTGGACGTGCTTCAGACGATGAAGTCACTGTGCTTTAGGGCGACGAGTAGACTTGTGCTTTGGGAAACGGAGCACTTTGCTTGAGAGCGAGCAGTAGACTTGTATTTCGAAGACGACGGAGTCACTATGCTTCTGGGCGACGAGTAGACTTGGTCTTGACATGAAAGGAGCCTCTGCGCTTTTGGGCGACGAGGAGACTCAGTTTTAAAGACAAAAGAGCCATGCACTTTTGGACGACGAGTAGACTCGGTCTTGAAATCAAAGGATCCACTACGCTCGTGGGCGATGAGTAGACTCAATTTTTTGAAGCTACTGCACTTTTGGATTGATGCCAGGGCACTGTGGGCTAGCTGCGCATCAAGGTCGAAGAGAGGGCGCGGTCAGTTGTCTCGCTTAAGGGAGGGAGAAGCTAGTTCTGTTGAAGTTTTTTAAGAGCAATTAATGACTGCTCTTCTGGTGGACGAGTCGATTGTCCTCTTCTTTAATTACCGCCGTCATTTAGGGGAATTCCAAGAAGTTAGTGGCCTAGGATTCACTCGAAATGAACCTATTAAATGAGGTTCATTATGCTGAGTTTCAGGTTCATCTATTAATTCGGGGGCCTTTGACTAACGACCACGTGGCATATGGGTTGGACTACGCTCATCCTAGATAAAGGAAAGCTTTTCTGAAGGGTTGTGTCTTCAATCTCTTAACATTCCTGCGGTCATGCTCGATCCCGACTTAGCTTCGAACGGCCATTGGCCTTACACAAGTCGACTGTTGGTTGTGGATTCCTTCGTCCCAAGAAGCTACGTCTTTGTAGAAGAATGGCTACTGGGTTCTGAGATGTACTTAAGCGTTCCACGTGAGGAGTTTGAACTTGAAAAACATCTTTGAGGTCTTTGAGATCCAAGCTTTCGAATTTGGATTGATTATGAATCCGAAGAGCCACAGGTTGTGCTCTGCCTCAATGACGGTGGCACAGCCTGTGCTGTGAACTGAGTTCTTGCTCGGGCCAATAGCTGCTTCAGGAAGTGGCTCGCTCTGACAGTGCTCACGTCTGGGTGGTTGTGCGTCTGCGAAGATTAACCCTCTTGTATGGTGCCTGTGAAGATTATCCTCTTGTAGATCTCTAGGTGCTTTTATTCTTTTTATGATGAATCTGTAATAGATCCTTTAGGCATGATTTAAATAAAGAAGTTTTTTTCTTGTAATCATGATAAATCTGTAATAGATCATTGTAGGCATGATTTAAATAAATAAGCTCTTTTCTTGTAATCATGATGAATCAATAATAGATTCTTGTAGGCATGATTTAATAAAAATAACTCTTTATGAACTGTAGTTTTTATCTTCTATCTGCGCTTTTGGGTACATGCACTTTTGTGAAGCTTTGTGTAGCGAGAACACTACCTGCACTTTTGATATGTTGCACTTTTTCATGCTTCTACAAGACCCCCTTCAAAGTGTTTCGAACTTGAGTCAAGCTAAGAATACTTTGAACATAAGCATGACGTGTGTCCTTTGCAAGCGAACACCCATCACGTCTACTGACAGGCTATCATCACGCTTAGCCTTAGGCATTAAATGCATTGAGCCGTCGCTTTATTGAAAGTTTGATTGTGGACACACACAAAAGAAAAAAAACACTGTCTTTTTTTATTGGCGCAAGGCACCACAAATCAAGTACGCCTGAGAGATCCTGCACTGAGGATCCCCGAGTACAAAAAAGAATTGGGAATGGGACGATGGAGATGGAGCGGCAGTTGCTCCTTTACTCTATTGCCACTCCGATTACAAAAGTGGGAGAAAACCTAAAAAAAATTGCTAACTCTCGGCTCACTGGCAAGAAGTGCAGCAATTTGGCTCTTGAAAATGCTCTCTGTTCTGTGTTTTGAAGAGGGATGAGACCCCTTTTTATAGTCGTTCTTGAGCTGAAATGATGTTATGCGCCCACATGAGAAATACACCGATTTTTATGTGGGTGCATGGTCTTGCTTTGGGCACATAGGATGTAGGCGCATATAAGCTGCATGATCATGGGTTGATCGTGGTGCTGATGTCTGCATACTTCGGTGCACGACTGCTCGTGGAGACTGACGTGGCCGTACGCTTCGGTGCACATTTTGGTCGTGGCTTTGACCAAGTCAGGGGCTATTCTGGCTTGGGCGCATAGCCTAGAATAGGGCAATGCGCCCTCTTTCTGGGGGAGCTTGTCTTGGGCGCATAGAGCTTCACATATGACTTGGGCGCATAGAGCTTCACAGGATGACTTGGGTGCATAGAGCTTCACAGGGTGACTTGGGCACATGCGAGTTCACTTGGGCGCATATGTCCTCATTGGCTTGGACGCAAAGGCTTTATTGCTGAAATTTTCATGCTTCTACAAGTCCCCCTTCAAAGTTTTTGATACTTGAACAAGTTCGAAATACTTTAAAAGAAGCATGGACCGTCTTCTCGTGATGCAGTGGGCGCATAGCACGCCTTCTCTTTGGGCGCATAGCATTTTGGCCAGCTGTCCGAGAGACTGTTGAGATCTTCCTCAAAATCTGAACTGACAGATTCATCAGGGGAATTTGAAGAGGTCTATCCTTAATATGTCATCCACGTCACAAGTGGCAGTCACATAGTGTGCAAGAGGTCGGATCTTCATGTGGGCGCATAGGCTATGGTGGGCGCATAGCACACGATGGGCGCATATGCGCAAAGAAAATAGTGGGAGCATAGGAAGTGGCCCCTACCCATAAATAGGCTCTGAAGGAGAGAGAAAGTTTATTATTCTCTCTTAGAACTTTCAAAAGACTCTTCTTCTCTTTCTTAATGAATCATGTCTCCCAAGGTTGCCAAAGGATCTGCGAAGGACAAGGGGGCTGCATCGAGTGGCTCTCCTCCTGCGGCAGCGCCCTCATCAGTCCTGGACCCAATTCTGGTGAGCAATGCCTCAGAAAATAAAGTCTCGAGCGTTAATTTGCGATGCTCAGACTTTTCTTCTGCCTGGGCGCATGCCTAAGGCAACATACTTCTGTGAGCATTCTTATACGCCCACAGAAGTCACTACCAAAATATGTGGCTTTAGTGACAGCCAGATCCGTCGCCCATATGTCGCTAATCCGTATTAGCGACGGATCACTGACGGATATTGGTCAAAAAAATCCGTCGGCAATCAGCTCGTCGCTAATATAGATCCGTCGCTAAGTAGTCGTCAAGCGACGGAATAGCAACGGCTTCCGGTCGTCATTATTCGTTGTATTAGGACGACATGCCGACGGTCTGTCGTCGAATTCAAGTAGTTAGTAGGATTATATAGACGCTTAGCGACGGATGTCCGTCGGTAAACCGTCGTAACAGTGTATCAGAGGGTATCGTTTCGTCACTATTCTGTCGACAGCCGTCGCTAAATAAGGACGGATTAGCGACGGATCCCTGACGGATAATCCGTCGACCTTGTTCTGAAAATCTCAAGCATTTCCAGTACCATGGCGATGGATATTCCGACGCAAATTCGTCGAACTTTGTATTTCCTGAACCATGGCGACGGATATTCTGACGTGAATCGTCGACCATGGCGACGGATCCCTGACGGAATATTCGTCGCTAACATTTTATACATCTTCATACCACCATAACCTTGTCGACGGATATTCCGTCTGCAAGTCGTTGCCATGCAAATATTCTGTTGGTTGGCCGTCGACGATCCGTCGCTAACTGGAAATATTTCCAATTCTACCGTTAGTGACGGGTATTCCATCGCCAAGTAGTCGAAAACTGATGTTATTCGTCGCTAAGTAGTCACAAGTCCGTCGCTAACTGAGATATTTTTAAAAAAAATTGCAGAGATTTCCCTGTTCACAACATCCGAACATCGGACCAATATATAATCACAATATACAATCACTGAGACCAATATATAATCCTATAAATCACATACGAATTTAATGCACACCAATTCTCCAAGAATCACATAGACCAATATATAATCACAAATATGCATAACCCAAACCAATATAAAATAGACACCAATTATCCTGAAATCATAAACTTAATATCCGTCGTTATAATCTGAAATTCCCGCAAATATTCCAAAATTCACACAAATATTCCAAATATTCTTATACAATACTTCAAGAAGAAGGAGTTCAATTGTCCGGTGGTGGTAATCCCTCCTACGACCGACGATAAAACTGCTCCACTAGGTACGGCGGCAATCCGTCGAAGATACTGCCCGAAAGTAGGCGTAGTTGTCTGGCGACATAGATCAAGGATGCCGTCACAGTCGGAGGCGGTACCAGAGGGGCAGCAGGGTTGAAAGAAAGATGACCGACGGAAGAAGGACCGGTACCAGCAGTCGACGGACCGACAAGCAGCCGACGGACCGGCACCAGTAGATGGGCCAGCACCAGCAGCAGACGGACCGGCAGCAACAGACGGAGGTGAAAAGTACGTGGCTATTTGGTCCGCAAGGACGACACCGCCTCGTGCAGCTGCGCAAGCTGCAACCTACATCATCGTCTGTCGGGGTCGCGGGAGGAGCGGTGTCGGTGGAAATCTCTGAGTCGCCATGTGCAACTCCCCGGGAGCCGACGCCGTACAGGCTCGCTTTCTTAAAGTCGCCGACGGTATCTACGAACAAGTTGTTGCGAGCGGCCATAGAATAGGGCGTCCGGGCGGGCGTCGTTTCACCGACATCCTCGGCAGCAGTTGATTGAGCCCGATTAAGGGCCTCACGATACGCAGCCTATCAAATGAATGTGTTTATACTATAAGATTTACCTAAGTTGTAATCTAAATCCTATGTTTCACTAAGTTATAGTTTCAATCCTAAGTTTATCTAAGTTATAGTCCGAATACTTTTAATTCTAACGTAAATATCATAAACATAAGTACTTACATCGGTCTCCTTGGCCCTGTCGTCGACGAAGGTCCCGTCCTTCCGCTTCTTGTGCGTATGCTGGAACACATCGTGCATGGTGACCGATTCTGGTGCCTTCCCTCCTTACTACCCGTTGGGTCTGCATATATTTTTCGTAGAATTTAATTAACTCTGTATATTAATAATACCGAATTCGATAGTGAAATAAAGTGCGGTACCTCACCAGATCTAGCGCCGCTGCGTGGGACCTTGATCCCCCGTATGAAGTCTCGCGGCCGTCGGCTCGCCTTCGCCTTCTCCGATTTCTCCTTGTAGGCAGGAGTACCATCATATCTAAGAGCTCCTCATAAAAGTCCTGCCGGATCCAATTCAGCCTCGTCTGCCCCATTTTCAGGTCATGAATATATTCCGTATCTTCTTCGAGGCAGCGCTTCTGTAGGTCCTGCGGATCATGCCCTCGCGATAGGGGGCCACGAGAACATCGTCTAACATACAAATTCAATTATTACGTAATTTAAAAAATTGTTGATTAAAGAGTAACTAATAATTAACCAGAAGATATAAATATATACCCTCAACGTCGAGCCAGACATACTTCAAGTTTGGGGGCACCGACGAAAAGTTGAGGTAGGGACCATAAAAGTTAGCCCTGATAATTTCTCCAAGAGCCCTGGCAACATTAAACGGAAAAAACCTACAAAGAAGAAACGACTGGATTATTAACTTGAAAAAATGAAAGAAATTTAATAAATTATCTTAAATTTACTTACGAGGTCCCCGCGGGCTATAGCTCTCGTCGAAACTCGCCTTCGACCTCTCTGGTGCCGTCGGGAGGATCCGTGGGTCCGCGCATGTACACCCCAGTAACCGGATGGAAACCGAGTATGGGGGTACTCCGGGGCCCACTGTGCAGTAACTGGTGGATCTACTGGTGGATCCGCTGGTGGATCCGATAGCGGAATGGATCCGCTAGCAGATCCGGACTCGTACCTCAATGAAGTTGTCGATCGACGGCGGGATGCGTCTGTGCCCGGGTACTCTCGGGTCGGGTTCTCTGGATGGGATCACATCCCGAGAAGATTGAATGCGACCACGACCACCAGCACCACCACGACCACGACCACGACCACCACACCACCACACCACCACCACCAGCACGACCACGGCCAGCCATCATGACCTGTAAATAGAACACATAAACATAATTAACAATATAGAAGTGTAAATGAATATAAAATTCTAAACTAAAATACATACCACCAGCAGGGAGACGAGTGCCGCCGCGATGAAAAAAGACTAGGAGTGCCATCTGCAAAAGAAAATCAGACAATAAGTAAATGATCGAACAAAAAAAATATGAATTCACGTAATTGCTTTTATGAGGTCAAACTTAATTCACGTAATTGGAAGTGTTTTTAAAATACAACAAATTTAACCTAATCATCGTCATCGTCTTCGTTCTTGGTACTGATGTCATCATTGATAAATTCGATATTTATAGCATTCTGAGTTGCCTTAAACCTGAAGCCATTAACGACATATCCTGACCAAGTCTTTGTTTGCTTCTTCGGTCCTAATGCCAGATAACGAACACTCTCATTAGTGAGTGTGTTTCAGGCAATAAAACCTGTAAACAAATATTATAATTTAAATGTTTAGATTATAATTTATAATCTCAGTTTAATCTCAGTTACTTACGTATTTGCGAAACCATGACGGAAATGTACAATCAACCTCTCTTTGAAGTCCTCATCGGTAATATGGGTGTCCTCATTTTGACTTCATCTCAATACATGTTAGATAGAATAAGAATAGATAAGTGTAGTCACTTACTTCATCAAATTAGAGATTATAACGAGTGCAAGTGTACTGACTTACTTCTCTAAATCTCTCACTTCTGTATGTCACAGTTTAACAAGACATATCGGTGAGCGGCATCATACTCGTCGTCAGTCAACCACCATTTTTTACTAGCCCCAACAGGCTTGCCCCTTACATTGAATATACCTCCATCCTCAACGTCCTCGTCATTCTTTTGAGGTCTATTTCGATTGTCTTAACATGAGTATCGAATAAAATAGAGCAGAAGTTTGACACCTCTTCGATAAGATATGCTTCGCATATTGAAGCCTCTATATGAGCCTTGTTGCCAACTTTCTTCTTTAGATGGTGTATGTATCTAGAGAGACAAATTATCTTGAGAATTAAGAATGAATTTTAAAACCCACTGAATTCAACTTAAATTATATCGATTTTTTGTACCTTTCAAATGGGTACATCCATCGATAATAAACAGATGCACCGATACGGACTTCGTATGCTAGATGAATCGGTAGATGCTCTATGCTGTCGAAGAAGCCAGGAGGAAATATTCTCCAACTTACAAATTGTTAAGATAATCTTCTCCTCAAGTTCAACCACGTGTTGCACAGTCAACTTAGTTGAACAAATATCCCTGAAGAATATAGATAGTTCGGCCAACGGAACCCATACAGCAGAAGGCAACAACTCTTTCAAAGCAATGGGCAGTAATCTTTCCATAAACACGTGGCAGTCGTGACTCTTCATTCTCGTTAGCTTGCGTTCATTGAGATCAACGCATCTAGACAAATTCGACACATAGTCATCGGGAACTTTTAAAGTAGATACCCACTTGCAGTTATTAATCTATCTTCCTTGCTCAATGTGTATTGTGCTATCAGCTTAGTTAATTGTCCACCAGCTCCTCTTTGTATCAAGTTCAGATAAGGATGCTTGCATATCTCGGCAATGTCTTGTCTTGCTTTTGGATTGTCCTTCGTTTTTCCTTTAATATCCATGACGGTATTGAAGATATTATCGAACACATTCTTTTCGATATGCATAACATCAAGATTATGCCTTATAAGATTATCTTTCCAATAAGGCAAGTCCCAGAAGATACTCGTTTGGTCTAGTTATGGCTTTGTCCGAACCCATCGACACGATTGTTCGAGGATCTTCCATTACAGTGGGCAAGTCTTTATATTCCCAAATATCGTATTCCGACAATCTGGCAGGCAGATGAGAAAATTCTTGTTTTCCAGCTCTGAACGCGTCCTTGTTCTTTCTCCAAGGATGACTCGCGGACAGAAATTGACGAGACAATCAAAGAAAGAAGTTTTTCTCCATTTAAGGCGGAACGCCTTACTATTTTGCATGCATATCGAACAAGACATGGTGCCGTGAGTACTCCATCCTGACAGTATACCATATGCGGGAAAATCATTGTCCACATCAGTGAAGCTCTCATCTGAAAGTTCTGTTTTCTGGAAATATCATAGGTCGTGACGCCGATCTCCCACAGCTGTTTCAGCTCATCCACCAACGGCTGTAAATATATATCAATATTCTTCGTCAGATTTTTGGGACCCGGTATGATAGCTGTCAGGAACATATAGGAGTCTTCATACACATCCATGGTGGTAGATTGTAAGGGGTCAGAATGACCGGCCAGCAGGAGTATTGAGATCCCGACTGCCCGAAAGGGGCGAAGCCATCAGAACATAGCGCCAGACGTATATTCTAGGATCTGCAGCAAAATCTAGATGACACAAATCAAAATTTCTACGCCTCTCCATCCGAAGGATGTGACAATTCTCATCGTCCTTTGTGCGTTCTTCATTGTGCCACGTCATGTGTGCTGCTGTATTCTCAGATATACATCCTCTGCAAGCGCTTCGTGATCGATAAGTAATGCATATACTTGTAAGGACGTCGTTTTCTAATTGACTTTCCTTTTCCCCTTACTAGCTTGTAACGATCCGCATTACAGAAGCTGCAACTTTCTATATCCTCGTTCTCCTTGTAGTACAACATGCATCCGTTACGACAAAATCTATCTTCTCGTACCCCAGTCCCAATTGTCGGACAATCATTCGACTTGTAGAAGTTTTTTGTAAGCTTTTTGATTCCTTCGGTAACACTCCTTGATTAGTTGTATAATTCGATCATAGCAAGTTTGTGGCAAGTTAAAATTGGACTTTATGTTCAAAACTGCATCGTTACTGACAGTACGAAATGAGGCTCACAACCAGGATATAAAGAAGTTTCTGCATCCTGAAACATATCATAGAACTTCTTTGCCTCGGGATTAGGATCCTTCGGATCAAAATTAGGCCCTGCCGCGTCGTACACCATATCTCGTGCAAGGTTCTGCGGTCTCCATAATCAACAGAGCATTCGTCGTCTTCGACGACAAAATCCGTTGCAGCATTATCATCAAAAGCATAAGTAGCAGCATTCGCAACTTGTCTTTTCGTATATAGTTATCTTGCGATGACCACAGGCCGTAATCACGTACGAAAACCCTTACGGGTCAAATGATCTCTTACAATCACCACTTCTTCGTAACGTCTATTACGACAATTATGACATGGACACTTGATTTTGTTACCGTCCATACTGAGCTTTGCTCATGGCATACTTAAGAAATACTTCCTCGCCTGCCTAAAAATCGTCACTCACACCTATTCTGCTCTCGTATTGTCGTTTGTACATCCATGTACGATCAATGAAATAACGATCCATCACAGATTGGATGTGAAAAATTTGTATCGTAAGATAAACTAAATAGAATTAGTATATAATCATGTAACTAGTGGATCTGCTGGTATATAGGCCGATAGTTCGATACTGATACCGATAGTGCGATACCGATACCGATACCAATACCGATAGTCCGATACCGATAGTGTTCAAATTATCAAGTATTCAACCATGCTAGTGTATGTGTATAACAGTCAATGCCATGCATACCACTGAAGGTACATGACATATGCATATAAAATGAAACCACACCATTGATACTTGAGATACCAACACTTAGGTAAATGGGTTCTCATTACCTGTCAATGAAATGCAACGGGAAAGTTCCCTTGCCTCTAACAAACTGATACTTACATAACATGTGACTAATACAAAGCATAACACAAAGACTCCCTTACTAAAATCCAATTATCCTATTTCATTTGCGTATGCTTCTAGTTCTAGGAAATCCTATAACTAAAATCCAATTAACAAAAGTCGTACCTTTTTCGAAGTCTCAATCCAATTTCATTTGCGTATGCTTCTAGTTCTACGAAATCCTATAACTAAAATTCAATTAATCCTATTGTTGTACCTCCATTGCAATTTCAAATAATCTTAGACAATTTCTCCTACCCTTGATTGACAACACCTCTAACATCACAAGGATCCTATCATTTAGATAATGCCAAATCCACATAAGTTGCATTCTATCTTGCTCACTTTGCCTTTGATTTGATCTACAAAAAGATCCTTTTTATGGGGGTCTCGAAAACACATACGGGGGTAAGGCTGAGTCTACAAAAAGATCCTTTTGATCTATAAAAAGATCCTTTTTATGCCAAATAACCTTAATTACTCCATCTTACATATTCTTATTTACTCCTTTGTACCTATCTTTATATTGTCTCGATAGATCTGTAATAGATGTTTCTTTTACAAACCGCAGTCGGGACACAATCCTAAGTACTTTATAAGTCGATTAAAACCATATGTAAATCTCTTTTGTATCTAAGTTTTTCACGAACCTTCTTACCTATCAAGTAGATAACTTCTTCACTAAAACCATATAACCATTGTTTCTTTTCTACTCTGATCATTCTCATTTGTTGTATCCCACGATACCATTATTATTTCCTAGTGTTTGCTCAATCACTATGCTGCGATTACACATTGTGCCCTCGTGAACTAAATCCTTTTAATGATTAATTATATATCATCCTTAATTTGTAGACAAGTAGTAATATACTACACGATTCTTTAACAATTCTATATTTTGTAAATTGAAAGAAACAGTTATAATAATTAAAATAAAACTGTTTTATAAAACTTTGCATAGACAATCACAATGGAACCCTTGCTAGAAGCCTCCCTCCCCCGCCCCCGCAGCCAACCCCCCCTCCCCCGCCCCGCCCCTCCCCCGCCCCCGAAGCCAACCCACCCCCCGCCCCGCCTCCCCGCCCCCGCCTCCCCTGTCCCCCATCCCCCGCCCCCCGCCCCCGCAGCTAACCCCCCCGCCCAACGCCTCCCCCGCAGCCAAACCCCCCCCCCCCCGCCGCCCCGCTGCTCCGACCATCGCGAGTGAGAGAGGAAGAGAGAGAGAGAGAGAGAGAGAGAGAGAGGGAGGGGATTACCTTCGGGAGAGAGAGAGAGAGGACGTCGCCGATCACCTTCGAGAGAGAGAGAGGAGACGAAGCCGGAGAGAGAGAGAGAGAGAGAGAGAGAGAGGATAGAGAGTAAAATTTGGGGGAAATAAAAAGTTCCCCCCGTCGTTTCAATTTAAGTCTGGGTCGTATATTTAGCGACGGACTAGCGACGGATAATATCTGTCGCTATTCCGTTGCTCTTTTGGATACTTGCCGATGGACTATCCGTCGCTACGTAGTCGAAGATTTGTCCGGCCACTTCTTCCAACAATTCTTGCCAAATAGTCGACTGCATAGCGACGGCCCACGTATCTGTCGCTATGTTTTCGACGCCCCTAGCGACGGACTCGCGACCTTTTCGCCCCCTTAAAATAAAATAAAAAATATATCAACTTGTCGTCGGTACTTCCGTCGATTATGAGTCACAAATCCGTCGCTAACGCCGACGGAAAGAATCCGTCGCTAATGTGCCGTCGCTAGTTGACTGTATTTTGGTAGTGAGTCATGCGCCAACACTGTGGTGTGCTATGCGCCCACATGTTGCCATGTTATGCGCCTACATGCTATTTGCATGTTATGCGCCCACGTATTGTTGTACGTTATGCGCCCACATGTTTGTCTTGGGCGCATAGTCCTTTGGGCGCATAAGAGCCCTTCAGCACTTAGTTTTTCCTGCGGATTTCTGAGTCTGACTTTCTCTTCTGTCCCAGTTTAGCCATGGCTCCAAAAGCTTCCAAGTCGACTGGTGCTATGGCCAAAAGGAAGGGACTCGCTTCTCCGTCGAGAACTGCGGACTCTCCTTCCATTCATCCCGACGTGCAACCCCTATCAACGGTAAGGACGGTGGAAAAAATGACGAGTAAATTTTGAATGGCCATATCGCATATTTTATGCGCAGGCCTGTCATGTATTGCCTCTGTGCTTTAGGCATGATCGATGCATGCCCTATCTTATTGGACCGTATGTGTTCTGTATAATGGGGCCGCGTGGCTAATGCACTTTTTTTTTCTGACTGTTAACCCCTTTTTCCCTTTCATATTTTGTAGGGATCTGGCTAGCAAATTTCTCCAGGACGGTATCGACGATTTTGGGCATGGTGAAGATGCAACACTTGACACACACATCAAGAGCTCAGAACTCTTCGTGCTTTGGAAGGGTTTTCCACAGATGGTAGGCAGAACCTTTATACATCGGAGAGTCGGACGGTGGCTGGGCATCATCGTGAAAGTTTTGTTTTCACGGTTCTTCAAGTAGGCAAAAGCAACACTAGGGATGTTGTTTTGAAGTTATGGCCTTTTGGAGGAACGGGCCTAGGACGTCCGCAATACGGAGGAGAGAAAATCAGCATTTGTAGATGTTTTTAACATGCTATATTTGCCCTCCTCCGTGTAGCTTCTCGAAGGTTCAACAGCCTTATTTGCTTCTCAGCAGTAAAACATGACTTCTTTCGAGGGCCACAAAACTGCTTTTTGACGAAGGCGTAGTGCTGCCAAACTGACCAAACTATGTGTCGCTAATGAGTCCTATGAATGTAACTGATATTGAATAAACAGAATACATTTACTCCATTCTTTGCTTGTGGCATTTGTGGTGCTTGTATTAGAGGGCCTAATACAGCATTTGTGTAAAGGGTATCCCGCTGGGGGATCCTTTTTGGACCTATTGTCCCTTTGTGCATTTGGGAATGCGAGCAAATAGATTTGAATGATACTTTCGTGGACCTATTACCCCTCCATGCACTGCGGTACGGGAAATAGATTCGAAACAAAACCTAACAGAGCAAATAAGGACGTGTTAGGTTTTATGGTCTTAACATCGTGTCTTTTATCCCGGGTTGGGTAAGGTGTCAAGTCGGAAGACTATCGGTATCAGAGGTAATGTGGACGTGACACATGATAATCAGGAGTGGTTTTTGGTGGAATAGATTTTTTTGTCAGGTTCGACTTCTTGTCAGGTATCCCTTCCTGGAGCGGAAGAAACTCTCCAAGCTTCCTCTCCGACGACCTCCACTGAAGATGACGAGATGGCCCAGGAAATCGTCAAAGCTTTCTACTCTGTGCTGAAAGTGAAGCTTCCTGGAGTCCTGAATCGGAATGCTGCCTTTGGCCCTGTGAAGGCTGTTGCCGAATGCCAAGTGGAGGCCCTCGAAAGAATTGTCGGCTATGAAGAGCGGGCCAATACTTTGAGAAAAGTTCTGAATGACCTTGAGGGTCAGGTGGCCAGGTTCCAGGATGCCAAACAGCGGAGCCCGACGTTGCTGTTCCGTACAGAAGATGAGGTTTTGATCGCGGCTCTCGCGGAGGAGAAGGCTACTTTCCAGGCGAGGAAGGATGCCCTCGTTCGAGAGATCGAAAAATTGGCTGACCAGTATGGTTAGCTCAACGCTGCAAGTGAGGTGCGTGCTGCCTCGAAGAATAAACTGGCTCCACAGATCACCGAGAAGTATAATCACATTGCGCAGATCCCGAACGAGATCGCTCAACTGGAAGCCGACTTGAGGGCGGCAACATCTGAACATGAGAATTATTTGGCTCAGGCTGCCATGACCGTCACCACTTCTGCCTATTTGGAAGAACAGCTGGCAAAGTTGGAGGGAGAGCATCTGAGTCTGATCCTTTTCGAGGATGAAGCTGCTCGTCAAGAAGAGGCGCGCCGTCGAGCTACCGCGAAGTCTGAAACTGAAATCGCGGCTCTAGGGGTCAACATCAATCGTCTATGTATCCCTTAAATTCTTTGTAACTCTTTTTTTCTTTCAGCCATCACGGCTCTTGTACCATATTTTTGCCTCTTGATAGATGTAGATAATAAAGAATCTTTTCACAGTGAATGTGGTTTTTTGAAATATCAGAACTAAAGGTAATGTGGACGTAGCAAGGATATTATGTCACGACCCGCACCCACTGTGAGGGTACGAGGACGTAACAACGCCAGCCTACGCCGCAGTGTCGGCGGTAGAACGCTGTCCTAGGTCACAATATCTAACAGATAAGGTTAAATAAACAGTTATACTCCCCGAATGGGGGTGACATAACAGAATATATCTCAATCAAAACTAAGGTAGAACAGGATGAAGATAGATAGATAAATATCCAAAATGAAACATAGAGATACAAATCCAAATTCTAAGTGTCTAAATAAGTATATATCCAAATAAGTTCTCAGAAACTCAATACAGAATCCAGAAAGATAAAGACATCCTAATATAAGGAAGTATCATCAACTGCTAGTAGGTCCAAGCCACTAGTGATATCTAATGCTGCACCAAGAGGGGTAGACACCAGAGCCTCATTATTCACTGTAAAATTTTCAACAGGTCCAGTCAGGACGGGAGCGAGCACATATCTCTCAAACAGTTCATAGCAGGTTAGGAGTATAAATCATGCAATAGAGTAAAATATAGGAAGTGCTGAAAAGAAAGTACGAGTAAACAGGAGATATTTGTAACTGAAAGTAAATACATGATAAGTAGAGACTGTAAGTGGCTAAGTGATTTAGAGTACAATATGGTTATGTAAACGGCTTAGGGGCACATGAATACAAATAAGAGGCATATTATACAGCTACTGGGGATAATGATCACATAACCAATTCTACTCACCCCGCCCCATCAATACACAAGGATCCATTCAAGTTACGTTATAAGCACATGAATACAGCTAAGGATACGTGAACTCATGTAATGAGTAGTACATGAGGCACGTGATAAAGCACATGAGAACATGTAAAAATATGAACTAGTACGAGTACAAGGAGTACCTGATGCACATGATAAAGTACATGAACATAAAATACCCGATGCACCCGTAGAGGGATAACATCTCAGAAGGGATCCATATAGTACTAATCCGTAAAATACGTGTCAGCATCATGTAAAGTAATCTATAGCAAGAATATAGTCCAGATAAGTATGAAAAGATCAGAAATGTACTCGTCTGCTAACTGAATGTCCAAAATGAAAGTACTGTCCGAGGAGTGGTGTCTGGCTCCTATTAGAACAACACAAGTTACAACAAGTCCAGAATAGTAATAAGATGCACTACGATGCGTTCTACATGAATCTAGGTCAATCTAGACCAAAGTCAACTCTTGGTCAACTCTGGTCAACCCTAGAAGTCAAACTGGTCAATCTAGTCAAACCTAAGTCAAACTAGTCTATACTAGGCTAACAAGGCTATTCTAAGTCTAACTAGACTAAACAAGTCTAATCTAGACTCTACACTGACACACAGACACTCACATAGGCCATAGGCTAAGACTAGGCCATGGGCTAGGCAACAACATATACAATATCTATATCTAAAACAATACATATATAGCCATACCACAATCTAATAAAGATTACATATATTGATATATAGGCTCCTATTCACATATTAGATACATACATTATATGACAAAATATATATCTATATATATTGATACACACACATTGATGTGCTATATAATATAACTTAGAATAGATAACCTATAGGCAGTTATGTGTATACCATACCACATATATGTCAATACATATATACATACATATGTATAGAGAGAGGGACACATGTGCTCATGTGTCATGTGTGTGTGTATGTGAAGAGGAGACATGAGTGTTCAGCCATGTGAGGATGTGAGTGAGTGTCATATGGTATGTATGATAGAGTGACTTGTGTGTGATGAGTGTCAATTAGTGAGAGTGAGAGTGTTCAAGTGAGAAACATAGGTGTGTGAAGTAGAGGGTGTGTAACATGAAACCTAGGCTAACAGTGAGTGAGCTATGCATGTGTGATAGAGTGTGTAACAGTGAACATGAGTGTGGGTGACATGTAGTGCGGGTGTTCATGTGTGTGTGGATAGGTGTTAGGCATGAAAACAATGAGTGAAACAGTGAGGGGAATACCTAGGTGTGTGGCAAAAATTAGTGAGGAAACAATGCACACAGTTACATTCAAACTCAGATTTAATATAAACCCAAAATCAGTTTAAACAGTCTATACAACTCAGTTTTAATACATAGGAAAACTTAACAGCCAACATTGAAGAGCAGTTCACAAAATCAGTTTAAACCATCCCATTCAATCTCAGTTATCACACAGAAGAACCCCCAAAAACCCAGTTTGCAGTCCCAAACTTCATTCTCAGTTTTGAACCCAGAACAGTCCCCAATCAATGCAAAATTGACACATACTTAGAAATCATATAGGTGATCCAGATCATGGCCCTAAACCACAATAATTTACAGTGTAGAATGGTTAAATTGATGACAAAATCGAATTAAAAATCTGGAATCAAACAGGAAATAGAGACTGAATGTAGGTATCAGAAATTTTAGGGAAATTGAGAAACAACATTGAAAATTAAACTAAAAACCCAAAACAGTGGTTGGTAATGTGAAAACTCATTGCACATGTGTCATGTGTTGAGTTTGTATCCACCAAAGTGGACACAAACGTGTCCAATCGAATTAAATACGAAAATAGTGCAACACAGGATAATAATCGTGCAAGTGTTCACGGGTGTCCGTGCACACGACACGACACAACCCACGTTATCGTGTCCATGTGTCGACCAAGACTAGGGCTAGGGCTAGGACACCCTTCCACGCGTCCACGTCGCGTGTGCGCGTGATACGACACGCGTATCAGCGCACAAAAACGACAGCCGACTGTGTAGTACAAAACGGTGCACGTGTTCGTGCGGGTCCTACACGACACGTGGGGCTCCAAAATTTAGGGAGCCCCGTGTCAGTGTCGGCCCCGTGCCATACGTCAAATTTGACGTGTCGAAGTGTCGTATCCAGGACGCTGTGTCCCCCGAAGTGCAGGGCATGCACAGTGCCCGTGCACGCGCGCGCGCGACCCTGTGTTCGAGTGTCCGTGTGGACTCGACACGACACTAAGACTACACAAAAACACCAGAACATGTAAGCGACATCAAACCCTAATTTACTATTCGAACACTTTCCTAAAAATCACACGAAATGCCCATTGGGGTATTTCATCAAACACTTGGTATGTGACACTGATACGTGTCCAAAAGGACACGAAATGGACACGAATTTTAGGGCTTCCTATTCCTACAGTTAGGTTAGGTCTAGGGCTCCCTAAATATGCAAGAAACTCAAAATTCTATGGTGTAGATTGGAATATACCTATGTGTATCAAAATCCTCAAAAAGCTTCAAAGAGAGGTGCTCCTCTTGATGGCCAAACTCCTCCAATGTGCTCCCAAGCTGAAAATACTTATTACCAACAGCAAGAACAGTAAAATTAGGTCCTAATGCAATTGGTTTGAAGGAAAAATGAATTAAAATGGATTTTCTAGGGATTAGGGAAGATGTAGACTCACCTCTTTCTAAACTTGCACAAATCCCAATAGAGACTAGCCCTAATTTCTAGGAGGGATTATATAGAGGGGAGGTGATCAATAGTGGCTGCTATGGGCTGATTAGGGTTAGGTTTGGTTCATGGTGTGGGCTTATAGGCTTTAAGGCTCAAGTCATTAGTCATGACTTATGAAGTCATAAGCCATTATAGCCTAATTAATTCCTAATCTCTCCAAACAAGTTCCAATGAGTTAGACCTCACTAACTTAGGTCAAGCTAAGGTTACTTAACCTAACCAAGTGGTCATAACCTAGGTTAGTCTCTAGGTTAGTCTCCTAGTCAACATTAGTCAAAGTCAACTATAGGCCCAAAATCAATTATACTAAAAATCACTAAAAATCACATTAATTCTAATAAATCTAATTAATACTAACTATCACTCACCATGGTTAGCTAAGACTAGCTGTGACTAATCTAGGTTAGGTCCAAACCAAGTTAGGCTAATCACAAAATATGGCAATTAATTAAATAATATTAAAATCACACCATTCTTAATAATACATTAAATTCCAAATAATATATATTAAATTCACTTAAATTCAAAATGACAAAAATACCCTCGAACTGGAAATGATAAATGAAACACCCTAATCACATGGCTAGGCTCTAGGTTAGGCTGGCTCTAGTGTTACACTATCAAAACACCAAAATCATAAGTCATGATTTAAAATATTTTTAAATAATTTAAAAAATTCCAAAAATCATATTATGAGTTAAATATCACTATTAAAAGATTAAATCACAAAATTTCAAAATTACCCAAATTTGGAAAATAAGGTGTTACAATCCAACCCACCTTAGAAAAATTTCGTCCTCGAAATTAAGATTTATCGCACCCCTTCTAGGTCAAACCCAAACAATCAAGGTCAAAAGAGAACTTATCTAAATCATGCAATTGGAAGGATATCATATCGGATTTGGTAAGTGGTATCAGTCTGAGGTCTCATCTAGCCATTCTAGTCATATTAGATCAAGAGCCATCATAAGGTATCAAAACATACAACAATATTGTAGGGTGCATCAATTTCAAAGACTGGCTAAGATATAGGTCAAAGACTCACCTCCAACTAGGTCTGGTGGCTGGAACTCCCTCCCGAAGGCAGAGTCTTGGCTGGGATAAGTGCAGCAGGACAGTCTCGCAGCCTGTGTGCAGCCGACCCACACAACAGTCACACCCCTCTTCTCTTTCTACAGTAGTCCCACACATGTCCAGGCTTCTTACAGAAGGTGCAGGTAGGCACTCTCTCAGCTGGCCTCTGCTGAACAAGAGTCTGGACTGGGTAGGCTGGTCTAGGCTGATAGTCTGGGTGCTCACGGGGCTCTGGGTATATACTGCTCATCGGTCTCTTAGAACTAGGCTCTTCCCCTGAATGTACCAAATCCCACAGCAGTTGGATCCCGCGGCCCTGCTCCTTCAGGATCTCAGCCTGAACTCTCTGTGTCTCCAACACGTCCCGGAGAAGTCTGGATATCTGAGCTCCGTCAGGAAACAAATATGCCGAGGGTATGGTATGGGGTACCACTCTTTGAGGCAGAGGAGGAGGCGGGAAAGGACTCTTGGTCTCAGATGAGACTGCAGCTCTCTCCTGGGTAACAAGTGGTGGAGGGAAACTCTCTGGTAAGGATGCTAACACCTCCTCGATGGCGGAAGGTGCCACTACCCTTGGGTCAGCCTGAGGGGTCACTACCTCCTGAGTAATAGGAGGTGGAAGCACACTATCAGTAGCTGCAGCTGCTCTCAGGCGACAGGCTCGGGTCATGGGTGCCATACTGGAAGGGATAAAAACACAACAATCATTAAGGATGTACGACAGTCTACTATCCTATCTAAAACTGGTAATTATCAAAAATAAAATAAGATAACTACTAATCATCTATAAAGAGGTACTATTTTAAGAAAACCAGAACCACAAGTTTAAGGAACGAAAGTCAATAGCATTGAATCCAATCACAATATAATATATATAGAAGGAGAGAGAGTTAGAGAGGAAAAAGATAGCATTATGTAAGGGTCATGTGGTTTGCGTATGTAAAATATACATGAAAGTGTATAGGAGGATTTGGGTCTCAACTATAGCTATCAAGTTACACTATTCATGGCATATTGGTTAAGTAATCTACAAGGCACAAGCTATTTACTCATAACATGTATGGCTAACCGTATATATAAGTATCTATATGGCTACATGAACATAACATAGAGATGAAGGGTTAGGTTTACATGGCAGTTGTGAACATTAGTGTAGAGTGTCAAGTGTACATGGGTTAAAACTTGAAATAAAGGGTTCAATCATTCAGTTTTAGTTCAACATTACATATTAATCCGAAATTGAACTACACATTTGAAAGCAATGAAAAAAATGTTAGCATGTATTCAGTTTTCAAAATTTGGGAGAATTTTGAACATCAAAACCAACTCAATATTTACCACAACCACAACCTAACATGTAAGAGTATGAACCTAACATTATATACCTGCACACAACCATGTATACGGCTCAAAACATTACAATTTAAAACTGTAATTTGAACTAAACACTTAGAATCCAAGGTTAAGGGTTTACTATGTACACAGTCTCAGATTTGACAATTCAACACAAAACTCAACCAATTTCTTTAAGAAATGAAACCCTGTATATAACATACATGTGTAGTGATGTAAGCAAAACTAATAACATGAAATTTAAATTTAAATTACGAATTTAATATGGAGAAACAGAGAACTAGTCACTGATACTGCACTATATTAGAATACTAGGATTTTGAGAACTTAACATCAATCATATTAACATGCATTTAGATAGGTTGGTAAACAAGTGTAGTATGCATACGTGTCAGGAAAGTATCTGTGTCCACTATATATATATATATATATATATATATATATATATATATATATATATATTTAAGGTAATACAAGAAATAATGGTAAGAAGGAAATAAAAAAAAAAATCTATTCTGCTTATCTGTTTGAAAGAGGGAACCATTTTGAAACCAGAGTTACAATATCAAATCTAAGTCAAGGTCTAGCAAAATTACCGATTCATTATATTAGAAAAAATTTATAGCAAGAAGTTACACAAGGTTATAGTAACAACTAGGCTACTCCTACTCATACTCCTACTCCTAAGTTATTTGATGATGGGGTACAATTTATACAACAGAATGGTACGATAGAGATGATATGTTTAAAAAACCTTCTCAAGTTACAATCTGATAATCATATGCGTCTGTCCAAAATCACGTTACTCAGAGTCCTCAACACGCCAGTAAGCAAGGCTGCGATAAACGATGGATTCCATATCTGGGGCATGCACCTCTATAATCATGTCGTCTGGAATTCTCTCTATGCCGACTAGTATAGCTGCGAGAAATTCCAAATCTCATAACCAAGATACGTACATCCAAATTCAGGTCTCTATGTTTTCGTCACGCCAGCTAAAATGACTGCGATAAACTACAGGTTCCATAATCAAGCAGACGTTTTACCATCCCTGTTATTCTGTCAACATATGTTATCAGAAAATATCGTAACCCAGGCCATAAAATTCATCTCGATAGGAAAATCAAAATCAACAACGATCCATCAAAATATAATTCAATAATCAAGGAGTGAGAGCGAACAAAACAAGGGAAAGGATTTCAATTTGAAGTTTAAATAAGATTCTCAAGGGTCGTCCCAGGAATCTTTCAAGGAATCCTAACTGTGATTGAGTACCCTAAAAAAAATCCTAATCCTACTGCAGGCTGTAGTGATACTCTAGTTCGAATACCACTACATAAACTCGACCTGCAAGGGCCACCACTAAAAACGTGTCACGACCCGCACCCACTGTGAGGGTAAGAGGACGTAACAACGCCCAGCCTACGCCGCAGTGTCGGCGGTAGAACGCTGTCCTAGGTCACAACATCTAACAGATAAGGGTAAATAAACAGTTATACTCCCCGAATGGGGGTGACATAACAGAATATATCTCAATCACAACTAAGGTAGAACAGGATAAAGATAGATAGATAAATATCCAGAAATGAAACATAGAGATACAAATCCAGAATTCTAAGTGTCTAAATAAGTATATATCCAAATAAGTTCTCAGAAACTCAATACAGAATCCAGAAAGATAAAGACATCCTAATCTAAGAAAGTATCATCAACTGCTAGTAGGTCCAAGCCACTAGTGATATCTAATGCTGCACCAAGAGGGGTAGACACCAGAGCCTCATCATTCACTGTAAAATTTTCAACAGGTCCAGTCAGGACGGGAGCGAGCACATATCTCTCAAACAGTTCATAGCAGGTTAGGAGTATAAATCATGCAATAGAGTAAAATACAGGAAGTGCTGAAAAGGAAGTACGAGTAAACATGAGATATTTGTAACTGAAAGTAAATACATGATAAGTAGAGACTGTAAGTGGCTAAGTGATTTAGAGTACAATATGGTTATGTAAACGGCTTAGGGGCACATGAATACAAATAAGAGGCATATTTATACAGCTACTAGGGATAATGATCACATAACCAATTCTACTCACCCCGCCCCAATCAATACACAAGGATCCATTCAAATTACGTTATAAGCACATGAATATAGCTAAGGATACGTGAACTCATGTAATGAGTAGTACATGAGGCACGTGATAAAGCACATGAGAACATGTAAAAACATGAACTAGTACGAGTACAAGGAGTACTTGATGCACATGATAAAGTACATGAACATAAAATATCCGATGCACTCGTAGAGGGAAAACATCTCAAGAAGGGATCCATATAGTACTAATTCGTGAAAATACGTGTCAGCATCATGTAAAGTAATCTAGAGCAAGAATATAGTCCAGATAAGTATAAAAAGATCAAAGAATGTACTCGCCTGCTAACTGAATGTCCAAAATGAAAGTACTGTCCGAGGAGTGGTATCTGGCTCCTAGTAGAACAGCACAAGTCACAACAAGTCCAGAATAGTAATAAGATGCACTACGATGTGTTCTACATAAATCTAGGTCAATCTAGACCAATGTCAACTCTTGGTCAACTCTGGTCAACCCTAGAAGTCAAACTAGGTCAATCTAGTCAAACCTAAGTCAAACTAGTCTATACTAGGCTAACAAGGCTATTCTAAGTCTAACTAGACTAAACAAGTCTAATCTAGACTCTACACTGACACACAGACACTCACATAGGCCATAGGCTAAGAGACTAGGCCATGGGCTAGGCAACACCATATACAATATCTATATCTAAGACAATACATATATAGCCATACCACACAATCTAATATAGATTACATATATTGATATATAGGCTCCTATTCACATATTAGATACATACATTATATGACAAAATATATATCTATATATATTGATACACACACATTGATGTGTTATATAATATAACTTAGAATATATAACCTATAGGCAGTTATGTGTATACCATACCACATATATGTCAATACATATATACATACATATGTATAGAGAGAGGGACACATGTGCTCATATGTCATGTGTGTGTGTGTATGTGAAGAGGAGACATGAGTGTTCAGTCATGTGAGGATGTGAGTGAGGGTCATATGGTATTTGTGATAGAGTGACTTGTGTGTGATGAGTGTCAATTAGTGAGAGTGAGAGTGTTCAAGTGAGAAATACAGGTGTATGAAGTAGAGGGTGTGTAATATGAAACCTAGGATAACAGTGAGTGAGCTATGCATGTGTGATAGAGTGTGTAACAGTGAACATGAGTGTGGGTGACATGTAGTGAGGGTGTTCATGTGTGTGTGGATAGGTGTTAGGCATGAAAACAATGAGTGAAACAGAGGGGAATACCTAGGTGTGTGGCAAAAATTAGTGAGGAAACAATGCACACAGTTACATTCAAACTCAGATTTAATACAAACCCAAAATCAGTTTAAACAGTCCATACAACTCAGTTTTAATACATAGGAAAACTTAACAGCCAACATTGAAGAGCAGTTCACAAAATCAGTTTAAACCATCCCATTCAATCTCAGTTATCACACAGAAGAACCCCCCAAAAACCCAGTTTGCAGTCCCAAACTTCATTCTCAGTTTTGAACCCAGAACATTCCCCAATCAATGCAAATTTGACACATACTTAGAAATCATATAGGTGATCCAGATCATGGTCCTAAACCATAATAATTTACAGTGTAGAATGGTTAAGTTGATGACAAAATCGAATTTAAAAATCTGGAATCAAAACAGGAAATAGAGACTGAATGTAGGTATCAAAAATTTTAGGGAAATTGAGAAACAACATTGAAAATTAAACTAAAAACCCAAAACAGTGGTTGGTAATGTGAAAACACATTACACACGTGTCATGTGTTGAGTTTGTGTCCACCAAAGTGGACACAAACGTGTCCAATCGAATTAAATACGAAAACAGTGCAAAAACAGTGCAACACAGGATAATTATCGTGCACGTGTTCACAATGTCCGTGCACACGACACGACACGACACAACCTACGTGATCGTGTCCACGTGTCGACCAAGACTAGGGCTAGGGATAGGACACCCTGCCACGCGTCCACGTCACGTATGCGCGTGATACGACACGCGTATCAGCGCACAAAAACGACAGCCGACTGTGCAGTGCAAAACGGTGCACGCGTTCGTGCGTGTCCGACACGACACGTGGGGCCCCGAAATTTGGGGAGCCCCGTGTCAGTGTCGGCCCCGTGCCACACATCAAATTTGACGTATCGAAGTGTCGTGTCCATGGCGCTATGTCCCCCGAAGTGCAGGGCATGCACAGTGCCCGTGCACGCGCGCGCGCGACCCTGTGTTCGCGTGTCCGTGTGGACTCGACACGACACTAAGACTACACAAAAACACCAGAAACGTGTAAGTAACATCAACCCTAATTTCCTATTCATACACTTTCCTAAAAATCACACGAAATGCCCATTGGGGCATTTCATCAAACACTTGGTATGTGACACTGATACGTGTCCAAAAAGGACACCAAATGGACACGAATTTTAGGACTTCCTATTTCTACAGTTAGGTTAGGTCTAGGGCTCCCTAAATATGCAAGAAATTCAGAATTCTATGGTGTAGATTGGAATATACCTATGTGTATCAAAATCCTCAAAAAGCTTCAAAGAGAGGTGCTCCTCTTGATGGCCAAACTCCTCCAATGTGCTCCCAAGCTGAAAATACTTATTACCAACAGCAAGAACAGTAAAATTAGGTCCTAATGCAATTGGTTTGGAGGAAAAACAAATTAAAATGGTTTTTCTAGGGATTAGGGAAGATGGAGACTCACCTCTTTCTAAACTTGCACAAATCCCAATGGAGGCTAGCCCTAATTTCTAGAAAGGATTATATAGAGGAGAGGTGATCAATAGTGGCGGCCATGGGCTGATTAGGGTTAGGTTTGGTTCATGGTGTGGGCCTATTGTCTTTAAGGCTCAAGTCATTAGTCATGACTTATGAAGTCATAAGCCATTATAGCCTAATTAATTCCTAATCTCTCCAAACAAGTTCCAATGAGTTAAACCTCACTAACTTAGGTCAAGCTAAGGTTACTTAACCTAACCAAGTGGTCATAACCTAGGTTAGTCTCTAGGTTAGTCTCCTAGTCAACACTAGTTAAAGTCAACTATAGGCCCAAAATCAATTGTACTAAAAAATCACTAAAAATCACATTAATTCTAATAAATCTAATTAATACTAACTATCACTAACCATGGTTAGCTAAGACTAGCTGTGACTAATCTAAGTTAGGTCCAAACCAAGTTAGGCTAATCACAAAACATGGCAATTAATTAAATAATATTAAAATCATACCATTCTTAATAATACATTAAATTCCAAATAATATATATTAAATTCAATTAAATTCAAAATGACAAAAATACCCTCGAAATGGAAATGATAAATGAAACACCCTAATCACATGGCTAGGCTCTAGGTTAGGCTGTCTCTAGTGTTACACTATCAAAACACCAAAATCATAAGTCATGATTTAAAATAGTTTTAAAATGATTTAAAAAAATTCCAAAAATCATATCATGAGTTAAATATCACTATTAAAAGATTAAAATCACAAAATTTCAAAATTATCCTCATTTGGAAAACTGGGTGTTACATATTTCTGGTGGGTATTCTGGAGAATTTTGATGTGGACCTATTATCCGTTTTATATTCAAGTTTTTTGAATATAGATAATAAGTTGAACGAAGATGCTAGTAGAGGTAATATGGACGTAATAGCAGAGGATGTTCTATATCTGACCAGAGGTAATATGGACATGGAAAGATATATAACGTTAGGTGGGAGTGGATAATTTAGAGGTAATATAGACGTGATTAACCTTGATGAATGCTTTGCTCATAGGTTATATGGATAGGGCAAAACATTTCTTAATCATTCTACTGGAGAAATAATTATCGAAAAACAATTCAGAGGTAATAGGGACGTGACTTGTTTTCGTCAAACCGATTTCGAAAAGAGTCAAAAACGGGAATGATTCCACTAGGAAAATATTTTAGAGGACCTATTATCCAAGGCGTATTCAAGACTCTTAAAATACGGATAATTGTTAGATAATTTTTAAATCACATAAACATCGTACTGTACATTTGCATGACTGAACATATGTGAACATTATGTAAAAATGGTTACACATAGTATTTTTTAGGAACTTGCCGTTGATAGGCATCATGAGCAAGTCACCATCAGGCTTGGTTAGTCGGTACGCACCGTTAGAATACACTGACTCTATGATGAAAGGACCTTCCCATTTAGGCTGGAATTTTCCTTTCGTTTTGTGTGTCATGACCATTGGTCTTCTCACTGCCAAGACTAGATCACCGACTTGGAAGATTCTTTCCTTCACTTTTTTATTGAAGGCTCTGGAACGGCGTGCTTGGTATAGCTCAATGTGCTGCTGAGCTAACAAACATTTTTGGTCTAGCGCTTCGAGCTCCTGGAGTCGTAGACGATAGCTTTCTTCGGTAGTCAACTCGCTGGCTAAGGCTACTCGAAGAGAAGGAATCTGGATTTCTAGGGAAAGAACTGCTTTACTCCCATAAATTAGCGAGAATGGCGTGCTGCCTATTGGAGTCCGGACCGTTGTACGATAGGCCCATAGACATTCGTCGAGCTTCTTATTCCAATCGTGCTTGTTTGAAGACACGAACTTTTTGAGAAGTTTTATGATGGTTTTATTGAAGGCTTCTGCTAGCCCGTTAGCCACGGGATTGTAGGCAGTAGAAGCTACATTCTGGATTCGGTTCCTACCACAGAACCGATAGAATGCATGGCTTGTAAATTGTGGACCATTATTATGGATGATCCTGCGAGGTAGGGCGAAGCGGTAGATAACATGATGTTTGATGAAACTGATCACGTTTGACGCCTTCACTTCGGTGAGCGGTATAGCTTTCGTCCATTTGGAGAAGTAATCGGTTATGGCTAGGATGAACCGATGTCGTCCAGAAGATGGCGGGCTGATTGGTCCTATGACGTCCATACCCCAGGCTTTAAAAGGCCAAGATGCTGTCGTCAGGTGTAAAACCTTCGAAGGTTGATGAAAGAAATCGGCATGGAACTGACAGGCTCTATATTTTTTTGCATATTTAACGACATCTGCTATCATTATGGGCCAATAATAACCCATTTGTTTGAGGCGATCTTATAATTTGGGGCCTGGTTAATGTACACCACAAACTCCGTCGTGAGCCTCCCGGAGTGCATGTTTGGCTTCTGTGTCCGATAAACATCGTAACAGTAGCCCATCGTAAGAGCGTCAGTACAGCATCTTGGTAGCCGTGTCGTAGTAAAATCTGAGGGATCACCTTTGGATAGACACTGCTTCCTTCGGGTCCTCGGGGAGGATTCCATAGACAGCATAGTCTATGAAAGGAAATCTCTAGTCTTTAACATCAACGTTTATTTTTGTTGTGTAACTGTGATGAATATGTAAGGCATTTTTCACATAGAATAGTTCTCGACCAGGCACTGTGATCGACTGCTGAGTATTGGTAGGGACGGTCAAGGAAGCAGCGAGACCGGCTAGAGCATCTGCTTCTATATTCTTTTGTCGAGGTACGTGCTCGATGAAGAATCCAGCGAAAGTGGATGCCAACTCGATTGTTGCTCTGTGATAGGGGATGAGATCTTCGTGACGAACTTCATAATCCCCTCGGACTTGACTAACTATTAGCTTGGAATCATCGTAGGCTTCTAGATAGTCAACTCCCAGTTGTTTTACCAGTTGCAGGCCGATTAATAGGGCATTATATTCGGCTACGTTGTTGGTGCATGGTTCCATGAGAGAATATGCACGATGAATAACCAGATGATCAGGTGACACGAGCATGACGCCAACTCCGGCCACAATATTTCCTTTAGGTCCTGTTCTTGATGCACCGTCAAAGAACATTCGCCAAATGGAGATTTCTTCAGTTGCAGTGTTAGACTCCACTACTTCATCGGAGATTTTGTTATATAGTTTGGAAGATTTTGGCACCGGATGAGCTGCTAGAAAATCAGCTAATACTTGGCCTTTTACTGCCTTCTAAGGAACGAAGAGCATATTATATGGACTCAACAGCATTACCCATGTAGCTAAACAAGAATTAAGAGAACCCGGTTTAGTCATGAGTATTCTGAGAGGATTGACTTTAGATATGATGTGGATAGTCTGCCCAGACACATAATAGCTTGTCTTCTGGATGGCAAATACTAGTGCAAGGCATTCCTTCTCCACTGGTGTGTATCTGTGTTCGGCACCCACCATTATGCGGCTGAGGTAGTAGATTGCCTGTTCATGGCCACCTTCATTCTTCTGAGCTAATAGGGCGCCAAGAGAATGGTCCATAGCGCGGACATATAGTAAGAAGGGCTTCCCCATTATTGGAGCTACCAATACTGGAGGGCTTATAAGATACTTCCTGATGTCGTCGAATGCGTGTTGACATTGTTCAGTCCAGACGAAAGATACGCCTTTCTTTATGAGCTGAGTGAATGGTTGACACCTTCCAGAAAGGTTTAAAATGAATCGTCTGATGTAGGCTAGCCTTCCTTGCAGTCCGCATAGCTCTTTGAGGTTTCTTGGAGGATGCATATCGAGGATAGCCTTCACTTCCTCTGGGTCAAGATGTATACCCTTTGAAGTGATGACAAAACCAAGGAACTTGTTGCTGGAGACTCCCTGAAAGGACTTAGTTGGATTCATCTTGAGTTGGAGTGCACGCATTAGTTCGAACACCGTTCTCAAGTCTTGGAGGTTGTTGCCCTTGAGACAACTTTTAACTGCGATATCGTCTACGTAGCACTCCACAGTTTTGCGCAAATGATCACAAAAAATTGAGTTCATGGCTCGTTGGTATGTCGCCCCTGTATTTTTTGGTATGTCGCCCCTGCATTTTTCAATCCGAAGGACATTACCGTATAGCAGTATACCCCCAACGGTATTCAAAAAGATGTGTACTTCTCATCGTCGGGGAACATCTTGATCTGGTTGTAGCCTGAGAACCCATCCATGAAGGACATCCGCTCGAAGCTGTAAGTATTGTCGATCATTACGTTAGTGATCGGTAGAGGGAACTCGTCTTTCGGGCATGTAGAGTTCAAATCACGGTAATCGATACAGACTCGAACTTTACCATTCTTTTTTATGACTGGAACGATGTTGGCAACCCAGTCAGACCTGGCATGTCTTCATAGCTCCATGCGAAGACATCGATGTATTCTCTTATAAGCTGTATAAGAGATTGGCGTTCATCGCCAGATAGACTTTTGCTGATGAAGATTGGTTTAAAAGATGATTCATCTCCTAAATTGACTTAGATGACTTCGTCTTCGGTAGGTAGTTCACGTTGTTCAAAGTGTAGCTCCTACCTAGTATCCATCTTTTGAGCTTATTATTCAAGCTCGATTGATTGGACATCGTCCGTAATTTGGTCAACGAAAACCATGTTGACGGACAGAGTTGCTTTGAACATGTCGCCATTGCTGGAGTCTGAGTCCCAGAGGAAGGAATCAGAAGAATGAGAACAATGATCTGCTTCATCATCTGATATTTCGGAAGTTGTTAGAGGAGTGACATAACCCAAACCAACACCGTTTCTTTGATAGTAGTTATCGGGTTTGCCGGGAGGAGCAAAGTGTCGTATTGGCAACCGTCATCCCTTGTCGTAATTTAGCCCATGGTTGCTTTTGATGTCATATCCCATGTTCTGGATGATATTCTTGGCCTGCCAACTATATCGAAAAAGTTGTATTTTTCCAGAGTCATAATCAGCTTCCGTGTTGTGCTTGGGAGAAGTAGAGTCCAGAACAAACTTTCTCTCGCCAATTATACGACAGAAGATGATTAGTTCTTCATCATTCTTTCTGGCTGGAACGATAAAGTAGTGGATCTCTTCTGGGTAAACTTTTTCCCGTAGGTGAGACGTCGTGACCGGCATGCAGAGGTATGGTCCTATGCCGTGCTCTAGAGCGTATATCGTATCTATGTAGTGGTTTACAGATTGATAGACATCGGAGTAATTCAAAGATAAACCTTTACTAAGAAAATACGCAAATTTTTCTTCAGGGATAACATCATCCGCTGAAGGTACATTATTATGAGTATTGATATACTCATTGAGAGGATCATCATCTGGAAGAGGAGCCACAGTCTTGGCCAAGTTCACCACGTAGGATAATTGGGAGGACGAACTTCAGCAGGTTCCTCCTGAGGTTTGACCTTGTCAGGGTTCTTGCAGAGAGTGATGGTCAACGGTTTGACCTTGTCAGGGTTCTTCTTTTTCACCCAGATTGTGAGAGGCTTCGGAGTACTTTTTGGATTAGTACATCCTTTGACTCGGATAATCAGGGGACCATCATTGGAGGATGAACTTTCTTCAGTTTCATTGTCAGCTTCGTTGCTATCATCTTTGAGGGGCTAAGATTGGTAAAGTACCGAATCTCCATAGTAGGCCTCGATGTCCTTAAAAGGATCGACATCGGCGAACTCCGTCTTCACGACACCGTCGCTGTTGACGTACTTGAAGCACTGGTGAAGTATGGAAGGAACGATCATGTTCTCATGTATCCATGGACGTCCCAACAAGACATTGTAGGATACATTAGCATCGATCACATAGCAAGAAACCTCCGTTTGCAGATCACCGATCTGGCACTTGAGACAGATCTTGTCCGGCGGGTGGCTTCGACCAGAAAGCCATGATAGTTGTATTGGTTGCAGATAGCTTGTACAGAGGGATTCCTAGAATTTGAAGCAAACTTATAGGAATGATGCTAAGGGAGGATCCTGAATCTATGTGCATGCGGTCCACCTTGATCGCCCTGATATACCCTGTATAGTACAGGGGTCTATCATGACGATTATTTTTTAGTAGTATGTCCTCCTGTGAAAAGGTGATATTGGGCACCACTTCCATAGTACTATGGCAGTGGAGACAAGAGACAGGGTCTTCAGTAGGGGCTTTGACTTCAGTGAGATAAGAGTCGACATGTAGTAATGTCTCACTTAAGCCCTTCCGCATTTCTTTGGAGAGTCGTAATAGATCGAACAGAGACAACCTGGCAGGTGTATTGGCCAGCTGTGCCAGTATGTCAAAGTTGTAGGGCCGATCCATGCCTTCAGGAGATGGCGTCTTCAGAGACTTGCCAAACCGTGTCTCCTTCTGCTTGGCTTTGTTGGTAGTTGAAGGCATAGACGGGCTGGCTTCTGAGCTTGTGGGGGTAGTATGAGCTTGGGAAGGTACTGCTTCTTCTTGTGCAGGATCGTATGTCCGAAGATAAGCCTTCCCCGATCGCGTCTCGCCAGCTAGAACCTCGTAGATGGGAGAAGACACCATATGGCGTGACTTGTATATCTTACCCCTTTTTATTTTAGGAGATACCACCCCCTGTGTCATCTCTTGCACAAGGTCCGGATGGACCCACATGATCTCACCACGTTCAGTTGTGAGTGGTACCAGGGTTGAGTTGCGAGCTGGCGGCAGGTTGACGACTTCCATTATTGCCTTGGGGATCGGGATCACATTGTATGGGACTTCTGTGGAAGGAAAGTCACCAAACTGAAGAGAGATCATGTTAGAAGATACGACCTTATCTTCAGCTTCGAGGTTGATGACTTGGCTATCGATAAGCTGTTGTATCTTTTTTTCTAGGACGATACAGCCCTTGGTAGAATGATGCACGTACTGAAGATAGAGACAGTACTTGGGATCGTTGAGTTGGTTCGCCTCTGCAGGACATCGTGGTGGAGGCAATGTCAGCTTATTACCCTTCATCAATGTGTGAAAAATGGTAATGACATTGTTTTTGTCAAATGAGAAGGTCTCCTTAGGCTTGTCGGAGGCTCCATGAGAATTGGAAGCTCCCTTGGAAGTGTCGACCTTCAGGACTTCTTTTCCTTTACCCCCACGGACAGGGATAGTTTGAGGATGCTTGCCCTTGTCTTCAGATTTAGGTGTTTTCAACCCCAGTAGTTCCAGATTAGGAATATCGTTTTCAGCAGCATCAACGACCCTAATAAAATCGGGCCATGTATCATACTTATGTATGCCCAGACAAAACTTTATCATAGGAAGAAAGTTATGTCGACAAGTATCCATAAGTTCTGAGTCTGGTATGCCGAAGGGCATTTTCAGTGCTAGCCGCCTGAAGCATTTGATGAAGGCAATGACAGACTCAGTCCTCCTTTGCTTGGTCTCGATGAGGGTGGACATACTAACATGCATGCCACTCTCGTAAAACCTGTTGAGGAACAACCTCTCCAAGTCTTTTAACAAATTGATACAACAATCAGGCAGACTGCAGAACCATTCGAAAGCGACCCCCTGCAAGGTGCTAATAAACAGCTTCGACAAGAACGGATCATCCCTGGGTAAGTGTAGAGTCTGCGTGTTGAAGTATGTCATGTGTTGACGAGGAGAAGTTAACCCGTCAAATAAATTTAGCGTCAGCAGCTTGTAGTTAGGAGGGCAAGTAGCATTTTCCCATTCAGGAGGATAAGGTTGAGATATCCCCATCTTCTGAAGCTCGTCTTTGTGTGAGATGGTGTCGAGACGGACGACCAGGGAATCAATTGCATCATGTTGATTAAGTAGGTATTGGGAAACGGTTGCTGAACGGTTGTCAAGCGTCATTGGCGAAGGACCACCTCCAGCATTTGCAACATTTGGGGGAGGCACAACGGAGTGATACACCTTTTGTAGTGAAGGAGGGTTGTTGCTATGAGCCGGACTAGCGTGAGCCGAGACGTTTTGTTAAGGTGGAGGAACAACTCCAGCATCTTGGACCGCCATGATACTGGTAAGCATATCAGTGATCTTGGCGAATGCTGTTTCAAGACCCTCTAGCCGTTTGCTGGTCTGATCTCTGGTTTCTTCAGGTCTTTCTCCGTCTGCCATGTATGTAGATAATATACGAGGATGAACAGAGAAAATAGTACAACTGGTGCTGATACTTTTTGTCTCTCAGTTGACAAGTCCTTCATCTTCAGGTAGGGGAGACAGATTGTCGCCGTCAGACTCGGAGAGATCATCGTCCTCTGGGAGGCTACCCCCAGTGTGAAGGTCATCCGCTTCAGACTCTGAGGGAATACTACCCCCAGCTTGGGAGTCATCGTCATCTATACGGGATCTCGCCTTCGATCGAGTACCCATATAGACTCCTTCAGATGTGACAGCCTGCTGGCCATCTGTTGGTAGACTTTGTCGTCTTCTTCTTGTGGAACTGAGAGAGAAAGTTGGGTTCATGGTCCACCGTCTTTGATTGGGGCTTCCGTAAGGGGGACCCCATGAAGCCATGTTGGATGAAACATACAGCAGCTTTTCATCTTCAGAGAAATACAACCGTCAAAACACGGACTGTCTCTGAGGCACTCTTGTTGCTTTGGAGCAGCAACAGTATGATTGAGTAACTCCTATCATACCCTAGATCCTATGTCCTAATTGCAGGCTCGTAATTAGTACTCTAAGTCGAGCACCATTACGAGATCGTACTAATTGCGACACAGACCTGCATGGGCCAACACAAAAATGTGTCACGACCCGCACCCTGAAGAGGGGCACGAGCACGTGGTTACGTCTAGCCTACGTCGCAGAATCGGCGGTAGAACGCTGTATATAGGGTCTGTAAATACTACGACTAAAACATATAAATGTACCTATACAGTATATACACTCCGAATGGAGGTGACATAGTGTCACGAACCGCAACCTAGAGTAAGGGCACGAGAACGTAACAACGCCCAGCCTACGCAGCAGTGTCGGCGGTAGAACGCTGTCCTAGGTTACAACATTTAAAGTATAAGACTAAACAGTTTATACTCCCCGAATGGGGGTGACATAGTAGATACAGACTCAATCACATCTAAGGTAGAGCATGATAAGGATAGATAAAACATGAAATCCAAAAGAGATACAGGAGATAGAAGTCTAAGTGTCTAAGATACATAAACCCAGAAATACATCTCAAAACTCAAATACAGTAATCCATAAATACATCTCAAGACAACTGAAAATAAACTATGAATAAACCCTAGCTATCTATACAACCTCTACTGTCTCCTCTAGGCTAGCAGGCAACCTCCAGGCTATCTGTAAAATTTATCAACAGGTCCAGTCAGGACTGGAGCGAGCACAATACATCTCAACAGATCATGGCAGGTTAGAAAATATAATCATGCAGTAAAGTAAGATACAGGATCTGAAGGAAATATAGTATGTAAACAGAGAAAGAGAACTGTAATAGAAATATCTACTATAAGTAGAGAGCTAACAGTGGCTAGTGAGTCAGAGTACAATATAAACATGTGAATGGCATAGGAGATTCTGGGAACTATACTATGGAGTGATTCTCGGAACTACACTACTTGGATATTATTCACATGTCTACTTCTACTCCTCCGTACCCCCAATCAATACACAAGGATCCAACCAGGTTATGTTATGATTCCATGCAAAGGCCCACAAGGGGTGATACATGGATAGCCCATAAATGGGTGATTCTGGGAATGCCCACAATGGGGTGATTCTGGGAATGCCTATAAATGGGTGATTCTGGGAAGACTCTGTGATCATGAGAGTAAATGTCACAAGTGATCGAAGAACCGTGAAACATAGTGATACACCATGTAAGTGAAATACACAGAACATGTAGTATACGATGCTCCCTGAGGGGATAACATCTCAAGATAGGATCCATATAGTACTAATCCGTGTTACCAACGTGACAGCATCAAGTATAGAAATCTAAAGCAGAAAAATAATTCTAACAGGATATGAAATGATTAGAGAATGTACTCGCCTGGTAACCTGAATAACTGATAAGTATAGGGGTCCAACTGAAGTCACAGAGTCCTATTTAAAGCAACACAGGTTACAAGGTGTCCAAGTAGTAATAAATGAAACTCTACAAGCAATCTATATTATTCTAGGTTCTTCTAAGTCAAAACAACTCTAGGTCAACTCCGGTCAATAATCTAGTCAAACTAGGTCAAGTGTTGACTTATAGTTGACTTTGGGTCAACTGGTCAACTCTGGTCAACAGGGTAAATTCTAGTCTAATTATTAAAGAATAAAGTGTACTTCGTTATTTGTACGTCGAAACTTACGACACGCAAATCGAGATGAGATGATCAACGGTAAAGTTGATAATCTTATTATAGTGATCCACGTATCCATCTTGTCAATTTCAGCGATGTGAGATCACTGGAATTGACTGAGCTCAGTTTTGTTGTACTAATCCCGAAATACGAACATTATAAGAATTTATTATTAATTAATTATAAAGAGGCTAAACTCAGAGAAACTATCAACAAACATTGTCGGACGATGAAATAAACATCGCCAACGTGTCCAGAATGGTCAAATTAGCTATGATAGCCTACCCAACGGTCCAATTTGGACACAAGGGCAAAAAGGTAATTTCGGGTCAAAACGGTGTCCGTGTCGGAGCCGTTTTGCACCAAAAAATGTGCAAGAAAACAAATCTATAAAATATAACAAATTATATGTCCACAAAACCATAATGACGATACGAACCCAACGGTATCTCCAGAATTGGATTCCGTTGACCCGATCTCAATTTGGCCCGTTGATCAGAACTTGGAATTCCAGTTTGCACGGAAATGCGTGCCGGAGCCAATATTCTCAAAACTCTGCAAACTACCTGTCAACGAGTCCAGTATGATGATACGAACTCAACGGTATCTCCGGAATTGGATTCCGATGAGCCGATCTCAAAATGACCCGTTGACCCGGATATTGGTATCCGACTTGCACCGAAATGCGTGCCGGATCTAATGTCCACCAAAACCTAGCAAATTATATGTCAACGAGTCCAGAATGACGATATAAACTCAACAGTATATCCAAAATTGGATTCCGATGAGCCGGCGTCAAAAAGTTCCGTTGACCCAGAATGTGGGATCCACTTTGCACCGAAAAACGTGCCAGGGTCCACGTTCTCCAAATCTAACAAATTTTATATGAAAACATGCCAGAACGATGCCACAAGTCTAATGGTGGTGTCAGAAATAAAATCTGGAGTCCCGTGTTCAAAAGTAGAATTTTACAAGTTGGAAATTACGAATTCGGACGGCCAACTTTGGCGTCGAATTCAACCAATCAAACAAGCTCACAATGAAACAAAACTGGAGGGGTAGTAAGAGGGTTATACCAGCGTCGCACAGGAACTGTTAGCACGCCAAAAGGAGCTGCGGTGGAGGAGATACAAGCTGACGAAGTCGGCCCCGTGAAACTGTCCAAATTTAATACAATTTAAACGGTCAACTTGGTGGCCGGTTTTGATGTATCAAACGATAAAATTAACGGACGAAAATTGACATGAGTGAAGGTGGATATACCGAGACTGTGACGGAGCGAAGAAATCGCCGATCCAACGATCGAATTTTCGGGAAAATGTGTGCGAAGTTGCTGCGACGGGGCGACATTTCAGCGTCGTTCCCGAGCTCGTCATGACGGGACGTCGTACAAAATGCACGTATCGCCCATACGTCGCGCTGGAGGAGGAGAGGCTGACCCGGTCGCCGGAGTTCGTCCAGCCCATGGGGGTACGGCCACGGCGACCACGTTGTTAGCCCAATGATTATAACATGTTTTTGAATATGGCTAATCAATTAAGTTTAACTAGTGATGTCACTAATATTCATGTAATCTCTATCAAGTTGCTACTTAAACTTAGCATTGTCCTAAATGTTCTATATCATATTGTTATGATTATATCATACTGCATCATACTATTTTGTTCGTCTAACATGTACTTGCAGACAAGCAGGACATATGCAACAAAGAATTATTAATAGGCCAAAGACGGCATTATACAAGGAGTTTTCTTTGGACGACTGCCGTCAAAGAATAATGCGTCTTCAATGTCAGGAAAAAGACGTCATCAAAAGGGATATTGGTTTTCATATTTATTCTGTATTTTTTCTTTTTATTGAGTCTAGGAAAAATGTGAGATTGATCGGATCGGTACTTGCTTAGGTTTTTTTCAGTCCACAAACAAAAATAAGCCTACCTACGTATCCCAAAAATCCACAATTCCAAAAAGCCCAAAACCTATGCAAATTTGGTTTATTCCTTACTGTTCTGAACCAGCAGAACTCTGACAGAACTCTGACCGAGTTCGGTCCGAGTTCGGCCCGAGTTCGGTCTGGGTTATTTGAAATACAGTTCCCACCAAATCTACATCCAACGTTCGTCTGCGAAATCCTAGCATTCGAACTCTGCCCGAACTCTGCCCGAGTTCGGTTCCCCAAAAATACTATAAATAGAGTTGAGATTACCATTCATTTTAACAATCCAATTTCATCTCTTCTCTTCTCTATCTAAAGTGTTCTGAGCTTTTACTTTCATATCTAAGCCTTTACGACTCTTAGCCAAGCCAGTACAGTTTCTTTTTAATCTAAAGTTTGGTGTTGAAGAGTTGTATCGGAGGCTGTATTCAGAAAATATTCCAGTTTTCCAATTGCCTTCTGGAGCCGGTCGTGCGCTCGTCACCAAGCACGGTGTTGTGAAGTCGGTCGTGCACTTGTCACCAAGCACGGTGTTGTAAGAGTTGCAAGCACTCAGTTAAAGCTTGTGTCATAGTGGATTAACATCGAGCAAGAGTACTCGAGACTGGATTAGTCCTCTCAGAGGGATACCAGTATACATCGCTGTGTCACTGAGTTTGAATTCTTGACTCTTACTTTACTGTATTTATTTACCGTCTTTTATATGCCATAGTTATTACTTAAGATTTTAATTGGTGATTATTTTCCGCTGCACACGCACACATTCTATTCACCCCCCCTCTAGAGGTGCTCAACGGTCCTACACACGTCGCCGGCGGCGGCGGCGTCCATGCACGCACGCGCGCGTGCTATTGCACGGTGGCGCGCTGGCCGGGTGCGCGGCCTGGCCGGCGATGGCCGACGACTTCGTGGCGGGGCGCGCGACCATGCTGGCGGGGGTACGGCGACGACGCACCCCGACGAGGGTGGAGGTGGTGGTGATGGCTGATATGGTGGTTGATGAAGACTATGGTGATGGTGGCGGTTTTGATTCAATGGAGAGGAGGAGGATGAGTTGGACTGTTGTGGGTGGCCGACGGCCGATGGCGAGGCCGGCCAAGGGTGGTCGAACCAGCCATGGGTTCGGGATGGAGGAGTGGTGTTGCAGCTGCTGTGCATGGTTGGTGTTGGTATTGTTGTAGTTGTTGTGGGGAATCATAGGAAGAGAGAGAGAAAGAGATGTAGTAATAATAAATGAGAAGAGAGAGAATGGAAGAAAAGTGTTATCCTAGAAATTAGGGCCGGCAGCACCATGCTGTGAGTGAGTGTGGGAAGTTTGAGAAATGAATGGTGATGATTTATTGGGAGGGAAAATCTAATGGCCAGAAATTAATGTGCTAAATGGGTCATTCCAAAGGATTTTAATATCAAAGAATTTTCTATTAAATATGGAAAAATAGGTAAAAGAGTACTTGGTATTTTTTTGGGCAATAAAATATGAGGGTGTCATGATGGAGAATAACATGGAGCTGGGCTGGACTCGGTGGAGCCGAATTGGGTCAAAACTGGACATTGTGCAAAAATCGAATTAAAATTAGGCGATGATGATCATGGACAAATAAGTAGCACATAGAGATTCCAATAAATGGGACACAAGTGGCGGACGGGTAGTAGGCTCTGTGTGGGCCATGTCCATAGTTGGGGCTGACAGGTTTTGGTCGACAGGGGACCCACAAATCAAGTTGGAAGATAAATGTGACACCATAGGGTGAAATAAAATCGGGTCACGTGTCGGGAAAGTTGTGCGAAGCAAATGGAGCACAAGATGGCGTTTCTGAGTGGGACACGAAGGTCATGGGTGACGAGCGTCTCGAGTAGATCTTGCATGAGAAGTTGGTTTCAAGAAACTGACTGGTCTTGCGCTCCAAAATTAAAAGTCACGGTAACGTGCTAAAAATGATCAAGGAAAAGAGCGAGAAAATTAATTAATAATCAATTGGTCTAAATCGACCCGAAGTTCAGCGAAGCAAAAAGAGCACAAAGGAACAAGTTTGAGTGGGACACCATATACCGTCATGAAGGTAATCATGTCCACTCCAAAACTCGTGAAGAAGATTTCCAGAGTTGAACATCCCTGACACTCCAAATATCAATGGCATGGGAAAGTACACTTAAAGATAAATAACAGAATAAATTATTTATCGAAACCAAATCAATCAGAAAATAAAATAAAATGGAAAAAAAATCAATCCAAAATTCAGGGTGCTCACATCCTACCCACCTTATAAAAATTTTGTCCTCGAAATTAAAATGTCCATACTCCTTCTAGGTCAAACCCCCACAATCAAGTCCCAGAACTTAAACAAATCATACCATCAAAAAGGACAACGTACAGGGTCATGGCATACGGTGACCATGAAGTCTCATCTAGGTATACTAGTCATGCTAATCAAAACGGTTATAGGGTATCGAAACACACAAGCAATCCAGGGTGCTAAACAAGAAAAGATACAGAAATATCAAATCATCAAAACTGTAAGACAGCTACCATCCTACGTGAAAACTGGTACTTATAAAAAAAATAAAGAAAGGTAACCACCAATCATCTAAAAGGGGTACCATCCCAAGAAAATCAAAATCACAAGTTTAATTAACGAAAGTCGATTACATTGAAATCCAATCACAATATATTTATAGAGAGAGCGTTAGAGAGGGAAAAAGCTAGCATTATGTGTATGGGGACATGTTCATATGGTTAGATAGTAGGCGTGGGTGCACGTAAATATACATAAAAGTGTAGATGAGGATTTGGATTTCAAAACAACTGCTAACAGGTTACACTAATCATGGCATATTGGTTAAACAATCTACAATACACAATTCATTTACTCCTAACATGCATGGCTAACCATATACATATACATATATAAAGAGGTAGAGAATTAGTTATGTATCTATATATTATAACATGTATGCCTAAGCCCTATATATATATATCTATCTAGGTATATAATCATAACATAGAGGGGAAGGGTTAGGTTACATGACAGTGTATACTAAGTTAGGGTGTGTGTGTCCTTGTACAGGGTTATAGCTTACTATTGAAGGTTAAATCCAGTTTTAGTTCAGCATTTACATAGAAAAAATCTGAAAATAAGCTAACACTTAAACCAGGATAATATTAACATAATGCAATTTCAAAATTTAGGAGTTTGAAACATCACAACTAATTTCAATGCTCCCAATACATCCTAGCATGATAGAAATGAAACCCTAACATACTATCAATACATTATCTACGCATACAGTTCAATATTACATGTTAAATCTGAAATCGAACTAAACATTTGAAATCAATGTAAAAATGTTAACATGTATTCAGTTTTCAGGATTTTGGTAAAATTTAACATCAAAACCAACTCAATGTTTATCACAGACTAACATGTAAGAATATGAAACCTAACATTTTATCCCTACGTGCAACAATGTACATAGCTCTAAATATTATATAAAAAATGGAACGACAAATTGAACTAACATTTGGAATCCCGTATCAAGGGTTAATATGCACACAGTCTCAGATTGACAGATTTAACATAACTGCACCAATTTCTCTAAAAATTTAAACCTTATAGATATCATACATGTGCAGTTATGTAAACAAAACTAACAACATGTAACCTATATTTGAATTACGACTTTAAACTGGGAAAAACAGAAAACCAGGAATATTGGGGTTTGGAAATTAACATCAAAAACATATTAATATTTATTTAGATAGGTTGGAAATCAAGCGTAGCATGCATATGTATCATGCAAAGTGTCTGCTATATATATATTCATGTGCATTCTCATGTCCCAATTTAAAAATTAATTCTACATTAAGACTAACATTTAAATTCCTACCAAAATTGCAAGCAGGTGATTGACGAAATCAAGACAGTTTTATTATCATTATTATTATTTAATACTAGAATAATAGCAAGGAGGAAATAACAATGAAATCCGTTTTGCTTATCTGTTTAAGGAAGGATCCATTTTGAAATCCAGAGTTAAAATATCAAATCCAAGATAAAGTCTAACAAAATCATCAATTCATTGTATTAAGAAGAAATTCATGGTAAGAAGTTGCACAAGGTTTATAAAAATAGCTAAAGCTACATCCTAAGTAAACAAGGAGAAACAAAACAAAACAAAACAAAACAACAATATTTTTTTTTTTGACCGAAACAAAAGTCGCAAAAACATGTTCGAAAACATTTAAGGTACAATCTGATAATCATATGCGTCTATCCAAAATCATGGTGCTCTAAATCCTCGTCATACTAGTAAGCAAGGCAACGATAATCACAGAGTCCTTGACTTATGCACATACCTCTAGAATTATGGTATTTAACATTTTTGCGATGCCGCTAGCTTGGCTGCAAAAACCTTAAATTCCCACACCCGAGAAATATATCCAAAGTCAGACTATATGTCCTCACCATGCTGGCTAATGTGACTATAGAAGACAAGATTTCCGTAACTTAGATGACCTAGCCCATATAATTTCATCTTGCCAAAAATTAAATTAAATCAACAATGAATACCTAAAAAATCAAATTTATCAACGAACATCAAAATTCAGAAATGAACAAAATCATTCAAATCATATATCTACAAACTCGGATGCTATAGCTAACATCAAGATTCAATTTTCAAAAATCTTCATCAAAATCAATAAATACAAACTCAAATTCAATAATAATCCATCAAAATCAAATTTAATGGCAGAAAGTAAAGATAAATCAGTCAAGAAAAAAGAGTTTTCAAATCGGAATTAAACAAGATTCTCAAGGGTCGTCCCAGGAATCTCTCAAGGATCCTAACTGTGATTGAGTACCTTCAAAAAAAATCCTAATCCTTCTGCAGGCTGTAGTGGTACTCTAGTTTGAATACCACTACATAAACTCGACCTGCATGGGCCACCACTAAAAACGTGTCACGACCCGCACCCTAGAGTAAGGGCACGAGAACGTAACAACGCCCAGCCTACGCCGCAGTGTCAGCGGTAGAACGCTGTCCTAGGTTACAACATTTAACAGTAAAAGACTAAACAGTTTATACTCCCCGAATGGGGATGACGTAGCAGATACAGACTCAATCACATCTAAGGTAGAGCATGATAAGGATAGATAAAACATGAAATCTAAAAGAGATACAGGAGATAGAAGTCTAAGTGTCTAAGATACATAAACCCAGAAATACATCTCAAAACTCAAATACAGTAATCCATAAATACATCTCAAGACAACTGAAAATAAACTATGAATAAACCCTAGCTATCTATACAACCTCTACTGTCTCCTCTAGGCTAGCAGGCAACCTCCAGGCTATCTGTAAAATTTATCAACAGGTCCAGTCAGGACTGGAGCGAGCACAATACATCTCAACAGATCATGGCAGGTTAGAAAATATAATCATACAGTAAAGTAAGATACATGATCTGAAGGAAATACAGTATGTAAACAGAGAAAGAGAACTGTAATAGAAATATCTACTATAAGTAGAGAGCTAACAGTGGCTAGTGAGTCAGAGTACAATATAAACATGTGAATGGCATAGGAGATTCTGGGAACTATACTATAGAGTGATTCTGGGAACTACACTACTTGGATATTATTCACATGTCTACTTATACTCCTCTGTACCCCCAATCAATACACAAGGATCCAACCAGGTTATGTTATGATTCCATGCAAAGTCCCACAAGGGGTGATACATGGATAGCCCATAAATGGGTGATTCTGGGAATGCCCACAATGGAGTGATTCTGGGAATGCCTATAAATGGGTGATTCTGGGAAGACTCTGTGATCATGAGAGTACATGTCACAAGTGATCGAAGAACCATGAAACATAGTGATACACCATGTAAGTGAAACGCACAGAATATGTAGTATACGATGCTCCCTGAGGGGATAACATCTCAAGATAGGATCTATATAGTACTAATCCGTGTTACCAACGTGACAGCATCAAGTATAGTAATCTAAAGCAGGAAAATAATTCTAACAGGATATAAAATGATCAGAGAATGTACTCGCCTGGTAACCTGAATAGCTGATAAGTATAGGGGTCCAACTGAAGCCACAGAGTCCTATTAAAAGCAACACAGGTTACAAGGTATTCAAGTAGTAATAAATGAAACTCTACAAGCAATCTATATTATTCTAGGTTCTTCTAAGTCAAAACAACTCTAGGTCAACTCCGGTCAATAATCTAGTCAAACTAGGTCAAGTATTGACTTATAGTTGACTTTGGGTCAACTGGTCAACTCTGGTCAACAGGGTAAATTCTAGTCTAATTATTAAAGAATAAAGTGTACTTCGTTATTTGTACGTCAAAACTTATGACACGCAAATCGAGATGAGATGATCAACGGTAAAGTTGATAATCTTATTATAGTGATCCACATATCCATCTTATCAATTTCAGCGGTGTGAGATCACTAAAATTGACTGAGCTCAGTTTCGTTGTACTAATCCCGAAATACGAACATTATAAGAATTTATTATTAATTAATTATAAAGAGGCTAAACTCAGAGAAACTATCAACAAACATTGTCGGACGATAAAATAAACACTGCCAACGTGTCCAGAATGGTCAAATTAGCTAGGATAGCCTACCCAACGGTCCAATTTGGACACAAGGGCAAAAAGGTAATTTCGGGTCAAAACGGTGTCCGTGTCGGAGCCGTTTTGTACCAAAAAATGTACAAAAAAACAAATCTATAAAATATAACAAATTATATGTCCACGAAACCAGAATGACGATACGAACCCAACGGTATCTCCAGAATTGGATTCCGTTGACCCGATCTCAATTTGGCCCGTTGACCAGAACTTAGAATTTCGGTTTGCACGAAAATACGTGCCGGAGCCAATATTCTCAAAACTCAGCAAACTACCTGTCAATGAGTCCAGTATGATGATACAAACTCAACGGTATCTCCGGAATTGGATTCCGATGAGCCGATCTCAAAATAACCCGTTGACCCGGATATTGGTATCCGACTTGTACCGAAATGCGTGCCGGATCCAATGTCCACTAAAATCTAGCAAATTATATGTCAACGAGTCCAGAATGACGATACGAACTCAACGGTATAATCGGAATTGGACATGTACACAGACCACAAAAGTCTGAAGTACATCTTTACTCAGAAGGAGCTGAACATGAGGCAGAGAAGATGGTTAGAGCTGATCAAGGATTATGACGTGGAGCTTCAGTATCATCCAGGCAAGGCTAATATGGTAGCAGACGCTCTCAGCAGAAGAGACGGCGTATTTATGTTAACAACGCAGAAGCACATCTTAGAAGACCTTCAGGAGATGGGCATCGAAGTTATACTTCCTAATGATATAGGAATTCTGGCGAGACTGTTCAGTCCGACTTGGTAGGGAGGATCAAGGCAGCCCAGGCACAGGACCCAATGATTCAGAAGCTTAGGGCAGAATGTGAGTCGGGGCTCAGAAAAGAGATGTAAATCCACGAAGATGGTACGCTTAGGTTTGGATCACGTCTATGTGTACCTAGTGGAGATATCAGACAGGAAGTTATGACAGAAGCTCACAGTTCTCAGTATTCTATACATCCTGGAGGGACCAAGATGTACCAAGATATCAAGCAGCACTTCTGGTGGAACGGGATGAAGAGGGAGATAGCTAGGTTTGTTTCCCGTTGCTTGATATGTCAGCAAGTAAAGGCAGAACAGCAGAGGCCAGCTGGATTATTACAACCGCTTCCTATCCCGGAATGGAAGTGGGAACACATCACAATGGACTTTGTGACCGGTTTACCGAGATCACCAAGTGGTAAAGATGCTATTTGGGTGATAGTAGATCGGCTTATAAAGGTAGCACACTTTCTTCCTTTCAGAGTAGGACAATCTACAGAAAAGTTGGCGGAGTTGTACATGCAGCAGATAGTCAGGCAGCATGGAGTCCCTGTCAGTATTGTGTCAGACAGAGATACCCGTTTTACGTCACATTTCTGGAAGAGCTTACATCGTAGTTTGGGCACCAAGTTAAAATTTAGTACGGCTTACCATCCACAGACGGACGGCCAATCAGAAAAGATAATTCAGACTTTGGAAGATATGTTGCGAGCTTGCACCCTAGATTTTGGAGGATCTTGGAAAAGCCATCTGCACTTAGTTGAGTTTTAATATAACAACAGTTATCAAGCCAGTATCCAGATGGCGCCATTTGAGGCACTATATGGTAAGAAGTGTAGGTCGCCATTAGCATGGGAAGATATCGGGGACAGAAAGATGTTAGGCCCGGAAATGATTGTTCAGACAGTTGAATTGGTTAAAGAAATTAGAGAGCGACTTCGAGTTGTGCAGGATCGACATCGTCATTGGGCGGACCAGTATCGTAGGCCGCTAGAGTTTTCTATTGGAGACCACGTATTCTTACGGATCTCACCTACCCGTGGGGTCATTAGATTTGGCGTTCGCGGGAAGTTGAGTCCGCGGTACGTGGGCCCATTTATTATCCTTGATAGGGTGGGCGATGTTGCTTATCGTTTATCCCTTCCGCCTTCGTTACGAGAGGTACCTGACGTGTTTCATGTATCTCAGCTGCGAAGGTATGTATCGGACCAAAGCCATATCCTTGATCATTCTGAGCTGGTTGTTAGTACCAACCTGTCTTATGAGGAACAGCCTGTGTCTATTTTGGACCGAAGAGAAAAGATACTCAAGAACCGAACAATTAGTCTTGTCCGGGTTGCTTGGGGTCATCACTCATTAGGAGAGTCAACGTAGGAACGTGAGGATGATATCCGATCACGGTATCCACATCTGTTTGACTCACAAGGTATATTTCTTTTCGTGTACCTTGATTGTCTTAATTCCGCATGCTAGTCGCCCTATGAGTAGAAATTACTTGATATCGTAGATTATTAAATATAGATATGTTACTTGCTATGGACATTGTAAAATGATTGCTTGCTTAAATTGCTTGTACTAGTTTGGCCTTGATATTCCTATCCTGCTTGGATTTGAAATTTCGAGGACGAAATTTTTCTAAGGAGGGTAGAGATGTCACTCCCCGTTCCCAGAATACGTATTTTTAATACATGTACTGCTTTAATATATTTATTTAAATATTTATCATGTATTGTTTTGTATTTAAATCTCTTTAAATTTATGTTAATTAATTTCCTGCAATTAATTTTTTGTATTTTACTTTCTGCTTTTATTCTCTGCTTTAGCTTACTTTAGGTTTGGCCTAGGTTGGTTTATTTTTGGGTTATGGTGGTTCATCATGAACCGAACCCACCATCACCATTTAAAGCCCCAATCCCTTTCTCTCTCTTCATTACTCTTCTTCTTCCTCATAACTCTCCCACCAACCTAGAAGAGATAGGCAAGTGCCAACTTGCTTCTCGATGGATCTCCATTTTTGTTGTTCCATTAGCTTCTCCTCATGTTTCTAAGAAACATTAGAACTTGTCATTTTCCATTTTGAGGCTTTAATTTTTGTAGATCTAGAAATTAGTTATTTTTGGATTTTGATGGTTTTGATCTATCAAACTTCTTTGTTTTCAAGTCTTGATGGTTCCATGTTGTAGAAAATTTTATTCTACCCAATTTTGACCTTTGAAAAGTTGGATTTGGACTTATTTTGACCAAGTTATGGACTTTTGAAGCTTTGGATTCAAACCATAGAGTTCTTCCTGATTTGGAGAAGAAAGTGAGCAGTGTGCATGAGCTTTTTAGCTTGCGTCACTGAGCTGCACGCGCTCTTTAGCGCAGCGCAGTCTGACTCATACACTGCCTTTTGGAGGCGTATGACTTACATACGCTGCGTTTTGGAGACGTATGACACATACACTGCCTTGAAGAGGAGTCGTATGGAGTCCATACGCTAGCCTGACCTGAGCGTATGCTGACTTGAGCGTAGCCTGCCCTGAGCGTACGCTGCCTTGAAGAGGAGTCGTATGGAGTCCATACGCTAGCCTGACCTGAGCGTACGCTGACTTGAGCGTAGCCTGACCTGAGCGTACGCTGACTTGAGCGTAGTCTGACCTGAGCGTACGCTGACTTGAGCGTAGCCTGACCTGAGCGTACGCTGACTTGAGCGTAGCCTGACTTGAGCATAGCCTAACTTGAGCGCAGTCTGACTCAGGCACAACCTGATGTTTAGGCGCAACTGGACCTGACCCTACTTACCCTGGATCTTCTATTGCCCTGTATATTGATATTTTATTAGATATTTAACGTCCATTTTATATCCTTACGTCTTTTGGCATAAACTTGACATAATTATGATATGTTAATATTTCTGTTAAATATAGATTGTTACGTGGGATGTACCATGTGTCGTGAATTGAGTTATAGATATCCCGATTGGCTGGAATTAAACCTTGAGAGTTGTAGACTCGACCCCACTGAATACTAGTTGACTTTCATGCCTTGTCACCATTGATAATGATTGTGACCTTGACTAATAATTGATCATGCGTTCCTAGTTGGAACTAAGAGACTGGCTAGTCGTCTTTTTGAATTGAATGAATGAGACACATTCATATTAATTATGAACTATTGAAATCGACTGGCTAATCCCGAATATTGGCATACAGGCACATTCAGGCTTCAATTTATTTATTATTTATTTATCTTACCAAAGAAGCATGTGTACTTTATGGTCATGGCATGATTACTCCGTGGTTAGTTTTGATTGTTGCATTACGCTATGTAAGACCTACAATCTGACCGCACTGGTATCATTGTAGAGTTGTGCATATCGTACCCCGTACGAAAGTACTCATTCTGAATGACCATGATCCACGGTATGGTACTTCACTCAACGTAGAGACTATTAAGTTAAATAAAATAATGATTACATGGAGAGAATGGATTTCCGAGTTCTTACATGGCAGCCCTCTTGGGACTAGTAGTGCCCGACAGGCCGGTTGGTCCCCACAGATACTGCAAATCTGCCACACGGGCAGGGAGCGGTATCTGGTTATATTATTTATTGAATATTGTATATTAATGACGGGCGTCCCGCTGGGACTCGTCTAATTTATGATTGGCGCAATTGATTGACTGGGTAAACTAGCCTTGCTTGCGCATAGTATGAACTGAGAAATCCTTTATTGCATAATTCCAGGATAACTTGGGACTCACAATAGCAAGCCGTAGTAGTTGCCTGGCCGTTTAAATTGATTTGTTTGTGTACTGTACCTACTCTGTTACTTAACTGAGATGATCAGAATGTCAGGACATGACGGGCCAACTTCTGTCCTTGTTTGGTTGGGAGGTTGGTTCGAAGTGTCGTGATGTTGTGTGAGTCCTAGTAGATAGCAGAGATCTATTATCATATCCTCTTATTACTGGCTCCAGTCCTCATATCGTGCTCCCTTGCGGTACTTGCTATTAGAGGTCTAACCTCTCTGGTTTTGCATGGCCAGATTTAGAGCCGGTCCCTGAGGATCCAGCTTACTTCTACCTCCAAGATGGTCAACACTAGAGGGATGATCGCAGGAGGACTCGAGTGGATTTCTTACTTCCCCGCCCATTTTGTTATCTACTTTATACTTTGCCGTTTGGCACCGACATGTTAGTCGGATTGTCTTGTACCTACTTTTGCATAATTGTAACTAAGTCAGGCTGCAGCTGCTAACAATTGTGTATACTTACTACATCATCTGGCTGTATTTTGTAAAGCCAGATATCAAGAACATTTTGACTGGACGTTTGGGACGCCTTACTGCTTATTCTCACATGTTCTCTATTTCTGTTTCTTGTTTGAATAATTGAGATAATAGAAGTAAAGTGACCATAGGAAGACTTTTATGTAGTATGCACCCCCTCATCTTGTAGACAGCATTGATCATATTATACGGTATTTATCTACCCGTAATCCGTAGCTGGCTGAGTCATTCCCCCGCTCTCCAGTATTCTGGTTCTGGGGCGTGACAAGGTTTTAGTGGTGGCCCATGCAGGTCTGGTTCTAGACTTGTGGGGTGTTTTAATTTATAGGATGTCTCAAATCATACATGTTCTCCTTTGATCTCATGATTCGTTGGTTCTTAACTCCATCTTGACATTCCAGTATCCTTTGACTTCATTGATCCTTCCTGTCCGGTCGTTTGATTTTTCTCTTGTCCCTTTTCTTAGGGGCACCTCGTCCGCACCTGTCAGAGCTGGACAGCAACAACATGGACAGCAACATGAACAACCTGACTATGTTGGTCAGCAACAAGGGCCGGTACTAACTCAAGAGACTACCCAGGAAGAAGTGATAGTGGAAGCAGCAGCTGGATCGCAGTATCCGGATGTTCCACCACCACCAACAGTTCTACCTACCCCTGCGGGAATGGACACACCGGCTCTTCTGGAAATCATGAGAGGGATGATGGCTACTCAACAATATCAGATGTTAGCCCAACAGCGCATGCACACTCAGTTGCAAGAGTAGAACGTACTACTCAACCAAGGGTTGCAGACAGCTTTGGAAAGAGGGGCAAGGCCGAATTCTGGAGCATCAACCAGATTTTGCAAGTTCAACCCCCGCCGTTTTGAAGGAACGGAGGATGCCATCTCAGCAGATGCATGGCTTAAGGATATTGAGGCTATTTTGACGGCGGCTAAGGTACCGACAGAAGAACGTGTGGATCAGGTGAAGTTGTTACTTCAGGATCTCGCACGTGATTAGTGGGAATCAGAGGAGATAGGCATCAGACGTCCTGCGGCTTGGAACGATATTACAGCAAGATTCAAGACAAAGTACTATGGAGTTGTGGCGCAGTTTGAGCTACAACAGAAGTTTATCAACCTCAAGCAGGCCGGCAAGACGGTAGATGCTTATGCAGCGGAGTTCTGCAGATTAAGTAGGTTTGCCCCAGAGATGGTAGCGACGGAGCGCCAGAGGGCTATGAGGTTTCAGCAAGGGTTTCATCTTGAGCTCTTGCAATTGATAGAGGGGCACAATTACCAGACTTTTGATGAGATATTAACGGCAACCCGAAGGCATGAGATCACCATTCAGAGGATCACAGTAAGGACTGGAGGTCAGAAGAGATCTCACAGTCAGATTGAAGGAGGAGGGGGAGCAGCGCCCCGAACAACAGCACCATCCCTTGGCATTCGCATTCACGACGTGGCAATGCGAGGGCCAGCACCACCACCCAGGCAGCAGTAGCAACAGAAGAAGAACCAGCAACCCCCAGTGGGCTGTACTTATTATGGGAAGATGGGGCACACTAGAGATGCGTGTCAGGCATTAAATGGACTGTATTTGATATATATAAATCCAGATCATCGGGTTACCACATGTCCCATGAATTCGAGGTCAGGAGGACCAGGGCAACAGTTTCCTGCTCTGCCAGCACCAGGGACAGGGCAGTATCGAGGACCAGCGGTAGCAGTGAGACCATTGGCCCAGCGTCCGTTAATGCCACAGGCTCAGATGTTTCGACAGCAGGGACCGCCGATGCAGCAACACCAGCATAGACCACCCCAGCATCATCAAGGCAGGGGCCAGCAGCAGCACCAGATTAGGCCACCGCATGGAAACCAGCAAGGAGGCCGAGGGCAGGCATTCACACTGTCCTTGGAGGAGGCATTAACATCGGGAGATGTTGTGGCAGGTAACATTCTCGTCGGCTCATATCTCGCAGTAGCATTGTTTGATTCTGGAGCATCACACTCATTTATATCTGCACAATTTGCGATACGGCTAGGAATGGAGTTCGAGGCATTACCAGGAAGGTTGAATATACTCACTGGCAATGGGCTCGTAGGAGTTAGTAGAGTTATTCTAGCGTGTAGTATTGTAGTTTACGGGCATTCCTTACCCGCCCAGTTGATAGAATTTCCTGTTAGAAATTTCGACGTTATCTTAGGCATGGACTGGCTGAAAGACAGTCATGCGACAATAGATTATCATAGTGGGAGTGTATCTTTTGATATTCCAGGCATGAAGAAATTCACCTTAGTCAGATCAGAGGCAACTCAGCAAGAGCAAGGAGTAATAACGGCAATGGAAGAAGTTCAAGTTCCGAAGGTAGTTGAAGAATTTCTAGACGTGTTTCCCGAAGAACTTCCAGGTCTACCACCGGTTAGAGATATTGAGTTCAGCATAGAATTGGCACCTAGAACTAAACCAATATCAGATCGGATTTACAGAATGGCGGATTCGGAGCAGGCCAAGGTGTATCAGCACATAGAGGAATTGAAGGAGAAGAAGTTTATCCAAGCTAGCATATCACCATGGGCAGCACCAGTGGTACTTGTGGGGAAGAAGGATGGATCATCCAGATTATGCATCGATTACAGGAAGCTTAACGCGGCGACAGTAAAGAACAAGTACCCACTACCCAGGATCGACGACTTGTTTGACCAGTTGAGCACAGCTAGAGTTTTCTCCAAGATAGATCTTCGTTCAGGGTACCATCAAGTGAGGGTTCGAAAGGAAGACATTCCCAAGACAGCATTCAGGTCGAAGTATGGACATTATGAATTCTTAGTAATGCCGTTTGGTTTGACCAATACTCCAGCTATATTCATGGATTTGATGAACCGCATCTTTATGCCATATTTAGATCAGTTTGTCGTGGTGTTTCTCGACAACATTCTCGTATACTCTGCTAGTGAAGAGGAGCATGAAGACCACCTCAGGAAAGTATTGCAGGTACTGAGAGAGAACCAGTTGTATGCCAAGCTCAGTAAGTGTGAGTTCTGGATGGACCACATTTCATTTCTGGGTCACATCATATCAGGAGCTGGAGTAGCAGTGGATCCCAAGAAGATAGAAGCAGTAGAGAGTTGGCCAGTACCCAAGACCGTAGCTGATGTACGGAGTTTCTTGGGATTGACAGGATATTACAGAAGGTTTGTATCAGGTTTTGCAAGACTTTCAGCACCCATGACCCGCTTGACACGAAAGGATGTACCATTCGTCTGGTCGGCAGAATGCCAGGCATTATTTGAGAATCTGAAGCAGAAGTTGATATCAGCACCTATCCTTTCATTGCCAATTGGGCCCGGAGGTTTTACTGTATATTGTGATGCGTCAGGTAAAGGACTTGGATGTGTCCTTATGCAACATGGGAAGGTGATAGCGTATGCATCTAGGCAACTTCGAGACCACGAGAAAAATTATCCAACTCATAATTTGGAGTTGGCGGCAGTAGTATTTGCTTTGAAGCTATGGAGGTATTACTTATATGGTGACCGAGTGGACATATACACAGACCACAAAAGTCTGAAGTACATCTTTACTCAGAAGGAGCTGAACATGAGGCAGAGAAGATGGTTAGAGCTGATCAAGGATTATGACGTGGAGCTTCAGTATCATCCAGGCAAGGCTAATGTGGTAGCAGACGCTCTCAGCAGAAGAGGCGGCGTATTTATGTTGACAACGCAGAAGCACATCTTATAAGACCTTCAGGAGATGGGTATCGAAGTTATACTTCCTAATGATATAGGAATTCTGGCGAGTCTACAAGTTCAGTCCGACTTGGTAGGCAGGATCAAGGCAGCCCAGGCACAGGACCCAAGGATTCAGAAGCTTAGGGCAGAATGTGAGTCGGGGCTCAGAAAAGAGATGCAAATCCACGAAGATGGTACGCGTAGGTTTGGATCACGTCTATGTGTACCTAGTGGAGATATCAGATAGGAAGTTATGACAGAAGCTCACAGTTCTCAGTATTCTATACATCCTGGAGGGACCAAGATGTACCAAGATATCAAGCAGCACTTCTAGTGGAACGGAATGAAGAGGGAGATAGCTAGGTTTGTTTCCCGTTGCTTCATATGTCAGCAAGTAAAGGCAGAACAGCAGAGGCCAGCTGGATTATTACAACCGCTTCATATCCCAGAATGGAAGTGGGAACACATCACAATGGACTTTGTGACCGGTTTACCGAGATCACCAAGTGGTAAAGATGCTATTTGGGTGATAGTAGATCAGCTTACAAAGGTAGCACACTTTTTTCCTTTCAGAGTAGGACAATCTACAGAAAAGTTGGCGGAGTTGTACATGCAGCAGATAGTCAGACAGCATGGAGTCCCTGTCAGTATTGTGTCAGACAGAGATACCCATTTCCCGTCACATTTCTGGAAGAGCTTACATCGTAGTTTGGGCACCAAGTTAAAATTTAGTACGTCTTACCATCCACAGACGGACGGCCAATCAGAAAAGACAATTCAGACTTTGGAAGATATGTTGCGAGCTTGCACCCTAGATTTTGGAGGATCTTGGGAAAGCCACCTGCACTTAGTTGAGTTTTCATATAACAACAGTTATCAAGCCAGTATCCAGATGGCGCCATTTGAGGCACTATATGGTAAGAAGTGTAGGTCACCACTAGCATGGGATGATATCGGGGACAGAAAGATGTTAGGCCCGGAAATGATTGTTCAGACAGTTGAATTGGTTAAAGGAATTAGAGAGCGACTTCGAGTTGCGCAGGATCGACATCGTCATTGGGCGGACCAGCATTGTAGGCCGCTAGAGTTTTCTATTGGAGACCACGTATTCTTACGGATCTCACCTACCCGTGGGGTCATTAGATTTGGTGTTCGCGGGAAGTTGAGTCCGCGGTACGTGGGCCCATTTATTATCCTTGATAGGATGGGCGATGTTGCTTATCGTTTATCCCTCCTGCCTTCATTACGAGAGGTACATGACGTATTTCATGTATCTCAGCTGCGAAGGTATGTATCGGACCCAAGCCATATCCTTGATCATTCTAAGCTGGTTGTTGGTACCAACTTGTCTTATGAGGAACAGCCTGTGTCTATTTTGGACCGAAGAGAAAAGATACTCAAGAACCGAACAATTAGTCTTGTCCGGGTTGCTTGGGGTCATCACTCATTAGGAGAGTCAACGTGGGAACGTGATGATGATATCCGATCACGGTATCCACATCTGTTTAAGTCACAAGGTATATTTCTTCCCGTGTACCTTGATTGTCTTAATTCCGCATGCTAGTCGCCCTATGAGTAGAAATTACTTGATATCATAGATTGTTAAATATAGATATGTTACTTGCTATGGACATTGTAAAATGATTGCTCGCTTAAATTGCTTGTACTAGTTTGGCCTTGATATTCCTATCCTGCTTGGATTTAAAATTTCGGGGACGAAATTTTTCTAAGGAGGGTAGAGATGTCACTCCCCGTTCCCAGAATACGTATTTTTAAAACATGTACTGCTTTAATATATTTATTTAAATATTTATCATGTATTGTTTTGTATTTAAATCTCTTTAAATTCATGTTAATTAATTTCCTGCAATTAATTTTCTGTATTTTACTTTCTGCTTTTATTCTCTGCTTTAGCTTACTTTAGGTTTGGCCTAGGTTGGTTTATTTTCGGGTTATGGTGGTTCATCATGAACCGAACCCACCATCACCATTTAAAGCCCCAATCCCTTTCTCTCTCTTCATTACTCTTCTTCTTCCTCATAACTCTCCCACCAACCTAGAAGAGATAGGCAAGTGCCAACTTGCTTCTCGATGGATCTCTATTTTTGTTGTTCCATTAGCTTCTCCTCATGTTTCTAAGACACATTAGAACTTGTCATTTTCCATTTTGAGTCTTTAATTTTTGTAGATCTAGAAATTAGTTATTTTCGGATTTTGGTGGTTTTGATCTATCAAACTTCTTTGTTTTCAAGTCTTGATGGTTCCATGTTGTAGAGAATTTTATTCTTCCCAATTTTGACCTTTGAAAAATTGGATTTAGACTTATTTTGACCAAGTTATGGACTTTTGAAGCTTTGGGTTCAAACCATGGAGTTCTTGCTGATTTGGAGAAGACAGTGAGCAGTGTGCGTGAGCTTTTTAGCTTGCGTCACTGAGCTGCACGCGCTCTTTAGCGCAGCGCAGTCTGACTCATATGCTGCCTTTTGGAGGCGTATGACTTACATACGCTGCCTTTTGGAGGCGTATGACACATACGCTGCCTTGAAGAGGAGTCGTATGGAGTCCATACGCTAGCCTGACCTGAGCGTACGCTGACTTGAGCGTAGCCTGACCTGAGCGTATGCTGCCTTGAAGAGGAGTCGTATGGAGTCCATACGCTAGCCTGACCTGAGCGTACGCTGACTTGAGCGTAACCTGACCTGAGCGTACGCTGACTTGAGCGTAGTCTGACCTGAGCGTACGCTGACTTGAGCGTAGCCTGACCTGAGCGTACGCTGACTTGAGCGTAGCCTGACTTGAGCGTAGCCTGACTTGAGCGCAGTCTGACTCAGGCGCAACCTGATGTTTAGGCGCAACTGGACCTGACCCTACTTACCCTGGATCTTCTATAGCCATGTATATTGATATTTTATTAGATATTTAACATCCATTTTATATCCTTACGTCTTTTGGCATAAACTTGATATAATCATGATATGTTAATATTTCTGTTAAATATAGATTGTTACGTGGGATGTACCATGTGTCGTGATTTGAGTTATAGATACCCCGATTGGCTGGAATTAAACCTTGAGAGTTGTAGACTCGACCCCACTGAATACTAGTTGACTTTCATGCCTTGTCACCATTGATAATGATTGTGACCTTGACTAATAATTGATCATGCGTTCCTAGTTGGAACTAAGAGACTGGCTAGTCGTCTTTTTGAATTGAATGAATGAGACACATTCATATTAATTATGAACTATTGAAATCGACTGGCTAATCCCGAATATTGGCATACAGGCACATGCAGGCTTCAATTCATTTATTATTTATTTATCTTACCAAAGAAGCATGTGTACTTTATGGTCAAGGCATGATTACTCCGTGGTTAGTTTTGATTGCTGCATTACGCTTTGTAAGACCTACAACCTGACCGTACTGGTATCATTGTAGAGTTATGCATATCATACCCCGTACGAAAGTACTCATTCTGAATGACCATGATCCACGGCATGGTACTTCACTCAACGTAGAGACTATTAAGTTAAATAAAATAATGATTGCATTGAGAGAATGGATTCCCGAGTTCTTACATGGCAGCCCTCTTGGGACTAGTAGTGCCCGACAGGCCGGTTGGTCCCCACAGATATTGCAAATCTACCACACGGGCAAGGAGCGGTATCTGGTTATATTGTCTATTGAATATTGTAAATTAATGACGGGCGTCCCGCTGGGACTCGTCTAATTTATGATTGGCGCAATTGATTGACTGGGTAAACTAGCCTTGCTTGCGCATAGTAAGAACTGAGAAATCCTTTATTGCATAATTCCAGGATAACTTGGGACTCACAATAGCAAGCCGTAGTAGTTGTCTGGCCGTTTAAATTGATTTGTTTGTGTACTGTACCTACTCTGTTACTTAACTGAGATGATCAGAATGTCAGGACATGACGGGCCAACTTCTGTCCTTGTTTGGTTGGGAGGTTGGTTCGAAGTGTCGTAATGTTGTGTGAGTCCTAGTAGATAGCAGAGATCTATTATCATATCCTCTTATTACTGGCTCCATTCCTCATATCGTGCTCCCTTGCGGTACTTGCTATTAGAGGTCTAACCTCTCTGGTTTTGCATGGCCAGATTTAAAGCCGGTCCCTGAGGATCCAACTTACTTCTACCTCCAAGATGGTCAACACTAGAGGGATGATCGCAGGAGGACTCGAGTGGGTTTCTTACTTCCCCGCCCATTTTGTTATCTACTTTATATTTTGCCGTTTGGCACCGACATGTTAGTCGGATTGTCTTGTACCTACTTTTGCATAATTGTAACTAAGTCAGGCTGCAGCTGCTAACAATTGTGTATACTTACTACATCATCTGGCTGTATTTTCTAAAGCCAGATATCAAGAACATTTTGACTGAGCGTTTGGGACGCCTTATTGCTTATTCTCACATGTTCTCTATTTCTGTTTCTTGTTTGAATGATTGAGACAATAGAAGTAAAGTGACCATAGGAAGACTTTCATGTAGTATGCACCCCCTCGTCTTGTAGACAGCATTGATCGTATTATACGGTATTCATCTACCCGTAATACGTAGCTGCCTAAGTCATTCCCCCGCTCTCTAGTATTCTGGTTATAGGGCGTGACAAATGGTGATGATTTATTGGGAGGGAAAATCTAATGGCCAAAAATTAATGTGCTAAATGGGTCATTCCAAAGGATTTTAATATCAAAGAATTTTCTATTAAATATGGAAAAATAGGTAAAAGAGTACTTGGTATTTTTTTTGGGCAATAAAATATGAGGGTGTCATGAAGGAGAATAACATGGAGCTGGGCTGGACTCGGTGGAGCCGGATTGGGTCAAAACTGGACATTGTGCAAAAATTGAATTAAAATTAGGCGATGATGATCATGGGCAAATAAGTAGCACATAGGGATTCCAATAAATGGGACACAAGTGGCAGACGGGTAGTAGGCTCAATGTGGGCCATGTCCATAGTTGGGGCTGACAGGTTTTGGTCGACAGGGGACCCACAAATCAAGTTGGAAGATAAATGTGACACCGTGGGGTGAAATAAAATCGGGTCACGTGTCGGTAAAGTTGTGCGAAGCAAATGGAGCACAAGATGGCGTGTCTGAGTGGGACACGAAGGTCATGGGTGACGAGCGTCTCGAGTAGATCTTGCATGAGAAGTTGGTTTCAAGAAACTGACTGGTCTTGCGCTCCAAAATTAAAAGTCACGGTAACGTGCTAAAAATGATCAAGGAAAAGAGTGGGAAAATTAATTAATAATCAATTGGTCTAAATCGACCCGAAGTTCAGCGAAGCAAAAAGAGCACAAGGGAACAAGTTTGAGTGGGACACCATATACCGTCATGAAGGTAATCATGTCCACTCCAAAACTCGTGAAGAAAATTTTCAGAGTTGAACATCCCTGACACTCCAAATATCAATGGCATAGGAAAGTACACTTAAAGATAAATAACAGAATAAATTATTTATCGAAACCAAATCAATCAGAAAATAAAATAAAACGAAAAAAAAATCAACCCGAAATTCAGGGTGCTCACACATAGCAATACAGTCTCAATCACAAATATAAAACTAAGGTAGATAGCATGGAAAGGAAATATGATAGATAAAACAGGAAATGAGTCCAAGATCCACAAGTCAGAGCTATACACAAACATCCAGAGTCTCAGAAAATATATATAATAGATACTACAAACTGAAATGTACTAGCTGGCTCGCAGGCCAGAAAAACCTAACTAAACTATGCTACTCAGGGTGAGAAAAGTCTAGTGGCTCTACCAACAAGCCACGGTCTAAGTCTAATCCATCAGACTCAACCCCATAGTAGGTCGGGCAATCAGCCTCTGAATCATCTGTAAAATTGTCAACGGTATCCTGTCAGGAAAATGAGCAAGTACAAACACCAATAGCAGTTCTATATGAATTAAGAAATACTATAAGAGATAGTATAATAAAATACAAGATAAAAATATAGGCGACTTGGGAACCATTTGAAAGCCGAGTTACAACCCTTGAACCAAACAAGAACCGGAGTTGTAACCCTTCTTTCAAACAGGACTTAGTCTCAAATCATGGCACAGTATATAGACAGGTAGAGCATGTGAGTAATGGAATCATAGCATGGTGAGAAGTACAGAAAGTAAAGCTGAACTGGAATATAAGATATGCTAATAAATATAAAAGGTGATTTGAACTATTAGAGCGATATGTGATCGGCTAGGGAGTCAAGAGAGAGTTATCCACTTGGCCCGGCAATCCGCGATGTCCTCAACGGAGAGTCATGCCGTCCAACCTGGATAACTGGTAATGGGGTATCTGCTACACCCTACGTGAGGTGAGGGTGGCGCTAGCAAAATAGTTACAGGAAGGCTTTGATCACATAACCCCTAATAATTTCCCCATCCCCGAATAGTATCACGGATCCGGATATGGCACGTCATGACACAGGGTTCGTGAGCAGGGGGCCAGCCCACTCCCAAATCAATGTCTATATAAGTACAGGAAACACAGAAATATCACATACCCATATACCAAGAAAGTCTGGGAATAACATCTCATGACAGGATCCGACGTATACTAGTCCGGGAACCGTCGTGTCGGGAATCATGTAAAACACTACAACTGAATCGGATATAGTAGATATCAAGACAATGAAAACTATCAGTGAATGTACTCGCCTGTGGTCCTGAGCTGATACGCTCAGAGTAATCACATACCTAAAATAAGATACTATGAGTCAAATAGGGTTTTATACTGAAAAGGAAACTAATATAAGTCATGAATGCAAGTCTAAGTCAAAACTAGGTCAATCTAGGTCAAACTGAGTCATACTAGGTCATACTGGTTCATACTAGGTCATACTAGGTCACTGGGAGTCAAACTAGGTCAAACGGGATCAAAGGTTGACTTACAGTTGACTTTTGGTCAACTGGCCAACCCTGGTCAACTCTGGTCAACTCTAGGTCAACCCTAGGTCAAACTAGTCTAATGTTGACCAACTGTTGACTTTTAGTCAACCGGTCAACTCTGGTTTGGTTTCGGTCAAATCTAGTCGCTTAAAGACTAAGTTTGACTCTCGGTTGACTTTTGTTGACTTTTGGTCAAAATGGTCAACCGACGTCAAAACTAGTCTAGGAGCACTATATTTGATCATTACCAACCAAGAGAATCAAGTCCTAACCACATCTTAGACTCCAAACTCAAATACCCTATTCCTAGGTAAAACTTGTATTACCTTACCAAGGTAAATTTCGATACCTTGCCCAATACCAAGGAAACCCCGCTAATACCCAAGATACTAGCCTAGGCTCCTTAGGGTAGCTAGATACCATCCTATTTAAGGTTTACCTACCAAGAAATATGGGTATCTAACCTATTTTAAGACATGTATTGGTTATCTACCCATTACCCCTACCAATATCATGAATCTCATTCTCACATCACTCTGGCACTCATATAGATCACACTCACTCACACACAACACTCTCACATCTCACTCACCTATAAGCTTTCCTATAGGTTTACACTTAGGCTAACCTATAGGTTAGTAGACATATACACACTAGGCTCACACACACACACACACACACAACTCACAAACACACACACACACACACACACACACACACACACACACACACACACAAGGCTCATTTGTGGACTGATTTGGTGTGTTAAATGGGACAGGTTTGTGACAGTGGGGACAGCCACAAGGGACCAAAACATGTGGCCAAGGTGACAGCCACTTGGGTTTGTTAGGACTGAAATGAACTAGTTTAGGGGCTGGTTTGACAGTGTAAAGGACAGCCATCTAGTGGTGTTTAGGGGACAGCAAAGTATGGTTTAAGGGGGACTGAAATGTGGCAAAAAGGACAACTATAATGCTGATTTGGAGGGGACTGTTGGGGGCTGTTTAAGGACTGTTCTTGACAGTTATTAACGGTGGTTTAAGTGACTGTTGGACAGCCAACATAAGGGGGGAAATCTGGATAGATTTGTGGCAAAAGGGGACAGCCACTTGGGCTGTGTGGGACTGAAATATAGGTGTAGGGATGCTGAAATGGACAGTGGTTCCCCCTCTAATCCACTCTCTATACCTCAATACACTTCTCAAATTCCCCTCTCTAATCCCACACTTAAACACCTCTCATCCGTTTACTCAAACACCTCTCCTACACACTCTTAACCAACACAAACACACACACTAACTCTCATGCTTGGTCGACCACTCCAAACCCCTCTTAAACACAAGCACCACTCCACACACACCATGATACATATCCACATATATATATATATAAACCATAATATGAATATACATATATATATATATATATATATATATATATATATATATATATATATATATATATATATATAGAGAGAGAGAGAGAGAGAGAGAGATTAATATATATATCACCACATATATACACATATTGATATAGATAATATGATACATTAAGATACATAGGAAAACACATTCCTAAATACTCCTAAAATCTGGAATAAATATTAGAACACATTAAATCAACACACAAATGATTCCACAAGTGTCCAAATAGGGTTTTCCCCATTAGGACACGATCCTACTCATAGGAACAAGTGTCCAAATGGACACGAAATGGACACAAATGGGCACAAAACCATGGGGGTCATTCCTATAGGTCAATACCATTCTAATGCATGAGAGAAATGAGGAAGGGAAGGGATTTATACCTCTCGGTGACTCGAATCGATCCCGATACGCTACTGACACGTAGGAATCCCAAACGAACACGGACAAGCTCCGAATCCTCTCAAACTTGGGTAGCTCCCTCCTTGGCTTAAATGGAGAAGGAAGAAAGAAGATTTGGTAAAGAAATGGAAGGATTTGGTGATGGTTTGATTAGGGATTGCTCTCAAATCAATTTGGGGAAGAACAAGAGAGAAAGTGGAAAAGGAAATAATAAAGATTGATGGAGCCTTATCCACCATAGATTGCCGGCCACTAGAGGGTTTTGTCCTATTAGGGAAAAGCCCAAAAAGCCCCTTTTCTAATCTATGGGTTAATACATTGGTAAGGGGTTAAGTCGAGGTTAGTTTGGTTATTCCTAAAACCACTAATCCAAATTAATCCTAACCAAAATAATTAGCCTAGTCACTAACTAAAATAACTAACATGTGGGCCATGGCTAACTAGTGTGTGGGCCCGCCAGAGTCAACACTACCCCGGGTCCCCGATACAAGTCGGAATGAGTTGAAATTCAAACCCGACTCAAACAACCCCAAAATAATACAATAAATAAATAAATAATTCCAAAATAATTTTAAAGTGGAAAATTACCAAAATACCCATGTTCATGGAAACTGGGGGTGACAAATCTATCTACCTTAAAAAAAATTGTCCTCAAAATTAAAACAAACATACACTGAATCACAAAGTAGAAACAGAAATTATACCTCAGGGTTCGAAGAGATAAGGGAAACGCTCCCGCATGTCGTCCTCTCTCTCCCAGGTAGACTCACCTGGAGAGTGATGCCTCCATGCAACACGAACCAAGGGTATAACCTGGTTTCGGAGCACCTTCTCCCTACGATCCAGAATCTCCACTGGCTGCTCTGGATAGTAAAGAGTAGGCCCCACCTCGATCGCTGAATGGTCCAATACATGGCTGGGGTCTGCCACGTACCTTCTCAGCTACGATACATGGAACACGTTGTGTACCCCCTCTAGCGTAGGTGGCAAGTCTAGCCAGTAAGCCACTGCACCGACCCTCTCAAGGATGGTGAAAGGTCCGATGTAGCACGGACTAAGCTTCCCGCCTCCGCCAAAGCGAATCGTGCCCCGTGTCGGAGAAATCTTCAGGAACACCGAAGCACCAGCCTAGACATAAAATAAACTCAGCACACAGGACAAACAAAATCATAAGCATCACAAACAGGAACTGAAACTAACCTCGAACTCTAACGGTCTCTGCTGGCTATCGGTCCAATGCCGCTGCCTATCCTGAGCCACCTGAAGTCTGTCTCTAATTAGCCTGACCTTCTCAGCTGCATCCACTACCATCTCCGGTCCAAGCAGCACCCTCTCGCCAACATCGTCTCATGACAAGGGAGTACGGCATCTCCGTCCGTATAGAGCCTCGAATGGCGACATCTCTATACTGGCCTGGTAGTTGTTGTTGTAAGCAAACTCTACCAGGTGAAGATGATCCCCCCAAGAGCCCCCGAGATCTAGCACACACGTACGAAGCATATCCTCCAAAGTCTGGATAGTCCTCTCCGTCTGCCCGTCTGTCTGGGGGTGATAAGCGATACTAAACTTGAGCGAGGTGCCCAAGCTAGTCTGCCAACTCCTCCAGAAGTGGGAAGTGAAACGGCTATCCCGATCTGAAACTATGCTCACTGGAACCCCATGCAATCGCACGATCTGACGAACATATAGCTCTGCCAATCTCTCCGTAGACAATCCCACCTTGAAAGGCAAATAGTGGACCGATTTGGTCAATCTATCAACTATGACCCAAATCGTGTCCTTTCCTCCTGGAGATCGTGGAAGTCCGGACACAAAGTCCATGGTGATGTGCTCCCACTTCCACTCAGGAATGGGTAGTGGCTATAGCAACTGTCACGCCCCAGAACCAGAATACTGGAGAGCGGGGGCAGACATAGCCAGCTACGTATAACAGAATGGAATCCACACCGCTATACGGTCACGGCTGTCTAGATATGTGAGGGTTTTACTACAATCCATCAGTCTCTTAAGGTCATAAAATAGCCTATTGTCTCAATCTCAACCAACTAATAATAATCACAAGATATCAGATCTCCAAATATACAATTGTAAGGCGTCCCAAACATTACATATCCAGATGATCATGAAGCTAGTCGTTACAAAATGTGAGGACTAGCAAGAGTTCAGTCATACATGATCAACCTCCGGGGCTTGTCAATCATGTTACAGCCCGTAGGCAGACAGTAAGTAAGTACAATCGAGCTAACACTTGCTCGTCGGCTAAACGCCTCAAAAGAATAATTTACAATATTACAGTGGGAGAACAAAAGAAACTCACTCGATGCCCTGGTTACGCCTGGTGACCACCATCGGGCTGGAAGACAGGTAGATCCTTTGCTGCTGCTCCGGTATCTGGCCATACAAAACCAGCTGGGTCAGACCCCAGGAAGAGCAAGTGCCACAAAGGAGGCCACAAAATAAGAACCAAAGCCAGCAAATTAGCACAATAATATAATTACATAATAAGAGACAGTAATTTAAGAAAAAGCATGATGGGTAATTATAAAAGACAATCTTGCATAGAATCACTAAAAGACAGGACATATGGAAAAGCATGACAGGATGATATACGATGAGATAACCATGGGACTATTCAGATAGCTAGGTTAAAACCCGTAAACCAAACAAGGACCGGGGTTGTAACCCTTCGTCTGAACGGAACTTGGTTTCTCTCACCATTTATCGGCAAGATAAATATACGAAATCAGGTCAAGTAACAGTCTGGAGTGACAATAATTATAGTGACAATCCTTATAGTGACAATCTAGAGTGACAATCCTTCAATCATTCTAGTACAATCTTACAATCAATCAATTCTAGACAATACTATACTGGACTAGACTCCATCCAAGCAATCACGGCCAATCATTGCCTACGGCTTTCTACATTAACTAACTAGGGTTATCACAATCCTAGTTACTAGCAAGATGTAATGAGATGCTCCAAGTAGTCACAGGCCCTGCAGCTATCCAGGTTATCCAGGCAATCATTATAGTGACAATCTAGAGAGTACAATGCATTATAGTGACAATAGAGTTCAATCATTTAAGTGACAATGGTGGGTGCCCCACATAAAAGTGGGCTGGAAATGTGCCCTACTCATCAGTAGGCTACAAGTCCAATCATTAGCGGCCGGGATAACGGGATTGCCTATAACTGGGGAACATCTATTCATGACTAGTGAATTATACTAATCATTAACCTTAGTCCAATTCAGTAGGTACTCCTGACCGTGGTACTCAGGAGTTCCCTCCTAGACATGATGCAAGACATGACTGGATTATTTGTACAAGCACAATCGCCCACGGTGTCAGGATTAATTATACAGGTCATATCATATCAGGTAGCCGTCGTAACAGCTATTCAAGACGTATCAGGTCAGGTTATCATATCAAGTGTACTAGTCAGGAGTGCGCCACGACTGGCCACTATCAGGTCATGCTCAATTATCAATTCCAAACATATCAAGTAAATTCGTGATTATCAAGTTCAGGACAAAAGGCGTAAGGATATAAAATGGACGTAAAATATCTAATAAAATATCAATATACAGGGCTATAGAAGAGCCAAGCTTAAAGAATTAAGACAAAAATTCCAAGAGCCAATGGGTTAAACAAGGGGTCAGGGGGCAGCGTACACAAAAGTCACGCACGCAGGGGGAGCTGCGTACGCGAAAAGTCACGCACGCTCAAGGGGAACAGCGTACATAAAAAGTCACGCACGCTCAAGGAAGCTGCGTACGTAAAAAGTCACGCACGCTCAAGGGGAACAGCGTACATGAAAAGTCACGCACGCTCAAGGGAGCAGCGTACGCGAAAAGTCACGCACGCTCAAGGGGAACAGCATACATGAAAAGTCACGCACGCTCAAGGGAGCAGCGTACATGAAAAGTCACATACGCTCAAGGGAGCAGTGTACATGAAAAGTCACGCACGCTCAAGGGAGCAACGTACATGAAAAGTCACGTACGCTCAAAGGAGCAGCGTACATGAAAAGTCACGCACGCTCAAGTCTGCGTACGCATAAAAGCACGCACGCAGGAGACACGCTTCCAACAGGAAGCGTATCCAAGGCTCAGTAGCGTAAGCTAAGAAGCTCTGCACACTGCTCACTGTCTTCACCAAACAGCAAGAACACCATGATGAACCCAAAGCTTCAAAGCATCACAACTTAGCCATCCGAACTCCAAATCCAGATTTCCAAGGTTCCAACTTGGGTGAAACTGAATGCTCTTCCACATGGAAACATCAAAACCCATAAACATTCAACTAAAATAGATCAAACCATGCAAAATCCGAAAATAGAAAAACTTAGATTTAGAGCAATGGAGACACCGAATCACAAAAAGCCAAGAACTAATATTGATCACCATGTCCTAATCTAGTAAATGGACAAATAAAAGATGGTTCTCATGTAGTGGCAAGATGCACTTGCCTAGGGTTGGGAGAGTTGTGGAGGAAGGAGAAGAAGAAAATAAATGGTGGTGGTAATGAAGAGAGAGAGAGAGGTAGGTGGGGATATAAAGAGGGGGAGTTGTGGTGGGGATGAGGGGTAGCATAGGCTAAGGTGATCCAACCATAAAGAACCAAACCAAACCAACCCAAACCAATTAAAACCGAGCCACGACAAAACCCAAATACAAGAAATACCAAAATTTCACAAGTTGAGAAAAAATAAAAATACATGCCAAAAATCAGATACAAGTATAAATACGAATTACGGGAAATGAGGGTGACAACTCTACCCACCTTAAAAGAATTCCGTCCTCGGAATTTAATCAAAGAGCTAGAGATTGCCACGACAAGCTACACTAAGCACCAACAACTACACTAAGCAATTCAATCATACAATCATACAATGCAAGCAAGGAAGGGAAAACGTAAGGCATAAGGAAGACAGTACACCTCACGAGTCAAACAAGTCGGGATATCACGATCGGATATCATCCTCACACTCCCACGTTTGACTCCCCCAAGGAGCGATGAACTCAAGCAACATGAACTAAACTGATAGCCTTGCGCTTGAGGTCCCTCCCCTTGGTCAAACAGGGACACGGGCCTATCCTCATACGAAAAGGTTGGTACCAATAACCAGTTTCGAATGACCTAGGATATGGCTCGGGTCCGGGATGTACCGTTATAATTAGGACACATGAAACATGACACGTGTCCCGCATAACAACGACGAAAAGCAAGGCAATAGGACACAGATACCTCTCTGTCGATTCTGGATCTAGGCCTGGGCCAGGTCGAACTGCTGAGGCCTCTGCTGCTGGAAGGCCTGGGCCTGAGTCGGCAATGGCCTCGGAGGCTGGTACTGCTGCTGAAACACTTGGGCCTGAGGCGGCAATGGCCTCGGCAATGGGTACTGTTGATGCTGCTGGACTGGTACTGGAGCTGGTGCTGGTCCCCTAACCGAGGGACTAGATACTGTTGATGCTGAATCGACTCTGAATGGGCAGGACCCCACCCTATGGTCCGGTGCCCCATACAACAAGCATAATCCCAGCGCCTTGGGACACTCCGCTACCACGTGTCCAGGCTTCCCACAATAAGAACAGCCTACGGCGAAAGACTGCGCTTGCTTCTGTTTCTGCTGAGGGTACATCGGGGTCGAGTACTGGACCGACGTAACTGAGGTTGCTTGCCTCGGAGTTCCAATAGTCAAAGCCCTAGCTGCCGGGGCTGGTGCTGAAGACTGATTCATCTGACTATGGGACCGCTTCCGACCTCCGGTCCTGTCCACTATTCTCTGGGAGGTATACTCGTGCCTCCTAGCTGCTCTCAATACTGCATCAAATGTCTGGTGCTCGAACTGTTCTACTGCCAACAAGACCTCCAAGTGGAGCCCCTGCTAGAACCGCTGGGCCCTATCGAACTCGGTCGCCACCAAGGTGGGAGCAAACCGACTGAGTCTGGAAAACTCGGCCGTATAACCGTCGACCGTCCTCCCCATCTGCTTAAGATTACTGAACCTGGTCTGCAAGTCATATCGAGCCACTGCATCATAATACTTGGTCTGGAACCTTTCGCTGAACACTGCCCAGGGGACAGGTGTTGTCAATCCTACTGCTTGTGCGGCCCACCAACTGCAGGCTAGATCCAATAACTGTAGGCATACTACAGCCACCTTTTCGTCTTCTGGAGTCTTCACGGCTTCGAGAATCACCTCTATATCTTGTAGCCAAGCATCGGCAGCAATGGCATCCTCGCTGCCATCGAAGAATGGAGGGTTCAGGCGCTTAAAACTGTTGACCGCACTGTTCCCTCGGGGTCCACTTCTATTCAGAGCATCTTTCACTGCCTGGTGCAAGGCATCGCCTCTACGATCCTGGGAAGCTAACAATGATCTGATGAGACCCACCAATGTACCATCATCAGGATCTGCAGGCTGGACTGGCTGAACTAGCGGCTCTTCTCCAGTAGGTACGACTCGGGAGGCTGCTCCTGAGTGCTGGGCCTGATCTTCTGGTTGCTGCTGGTCCATGGGAGGTGCTCCTCCTTGCTGATCGGCAGGTCCAGGTTCAATGCCGCTGAAGAAGATGATATGGGAACAATAAGGAAGGACCATGACAGATCAACGATTACAAGCATATGATCAGGACAAGAACTTTCAGGAATCAAGAGGATACGAGCAGAGATCAAGGGCGAGTACCGATTGAGACATCTATTCGGTAAACCCTCACACATCTTGATTAACAAGACCTGCATGGGCCACCACTTAAACCATGTCACGCCCCAGAACCAGAATACTGGAGAGCGGGGGCAGACATATGTTGGCCCAATGATTACATTGTGTTTTTGAATATGGCTAATCAGTTAAGTTTAACATAATGATGTCACTAATATTCATATACTCACTCTCATGTTGCTACTTAAACTTAGCATTGTCCAAATTGTCCTATATTATACTGCTATGCTTGTATCGTACTGCAACATATTTTGTTGGCCTAACATGCTATCATGTTGTTACTTAAACTTAGCAATGTCCTAATTGTCCTATTTGGAAGAGTAAGGCCCTATTTATAGGGTTCGGGGGCGAAGCCCCCGAAAGGTATTCAGATTTTCAGATCTGTATATCTTTGGACGACTGCTGTCAGGGAAAAAGATGTCTTCATGGCTGTTCAAATATCAGAAGAAAGGCATCATCAAAGGGCTCTTGGTTTTCCTGTTTGTTTCATGTCTGTAATCTTCAATTTATTGAGTCTAGGAGAATGTGTACGTTGAGTCGCACTGAGTCATCTCAATCTCTAGACATATCTCTCCAAGATCTACCATACAAACAGACCAATTCCTGAACCAAGCCCAAGCTCCACAAAGCCCAAAAGCCCAATGGACCAATTCTGTCTTCTGGAGACAGAGTTCGGGCCGAACTCTGTCCCCTGATTTCCAGCACCCTGATTTTTAGGGCCTGCTTGCTACCAGCTGTCCAACGGCCAAAAATTTGAATTATCCATACCGAATTCTGGCCGAATTCTGCTTGTCCCGAACCCTATAAATTGGCCTTGGTTTCTCTCATTTGAAACAATCCACTCTTCTATTCTTCTTCTCTTACATAGCCTATATAGTCAAGAGCCTTACTCTTCCAATCTACTAGCCACAAAACTTCCTAAGCCCTAAGGTGCTCAAGTGCGATTCAGCTAGAAGTTTTTGTGCAAGAGTTGAAAAGAAAAGTCACTTGGACAATTCCAAGTCGCTTGGAAAAATTCAAGCAAATCGCCACTGCGATCCTCTGTAAGAAGTTGACGTGCTCTTCTGAAGAAAAGGCACGAGTTGTAAACTACTATTTCACAAATAGTGGATTTGAATCCTGAGCTAGAGTTCTCAGGCCTGGACTAGTCCTCCACGAGGGAAACCAGGTTAAAACTGCTGTGTTTGCGTATGCTCTTCTGATCTTTATTTACTTCCGCATTTCTCTCTGATTTATTTACTATCTTGATAGTTGTTTTGTGGAGGTGATATAGAGTTAATTTTTATTTGGTGATTATCGACACAAACTCTATTCACCCCCCTCTAGAGTTGCCTACACCTGTGTTTTCAATTGGTATCAGAGCAAGGTCTCTATTGTTGGGCTTAACATCCTTAGAGTAGATCCTTGTTTATTTGTGTATGGCATCATATTCTTCCTCCTCCGATGAAGAGGGTTTTTCTTCTAGTAGCATAGACAATCATGTTTCTTCTAAATGCAATAAGTGTTCTAAGTGGAAAGCCATGGCTAACCATTCTTTAAAGTTTGCTAAGGCTTTTCATTCTACAAATGAAGAACTTGTAGAAAAGGTTATTCATTTAGAAGAAGCTAATAAGTTTTTGAGAAATGAAATCAATGATTTATTATCTAGACTTGACTCTCAAAACTCATCTTGTGTTTCTTTAAAGAGTTTGAATGATTATTTAATTTTGAAAATCAAATCTCTTTCCTCATCAATAGAAGATCTTAAGAAGCAAGCACATGAGCTAAATCATTTGCATGATTCTTCTATTGACTCTTTAAAGAAATAAAATGATGATTTTATTTCTAGAATTGCTTTATTTGAAAAAGAGAATTATGCTTTAAATGCTAAATTTGATTCTCTTACTTGTTTGCATAATGATTTGCTATTAGAACATGATATTCTTAAGACCAAATCCATGCATAGTGATTCTCTTACTTGTGTGCATAATGATTTGCTATTAGAACATGATAGTCTTAAGACCAAATCCATGCATGCTCACTCTAGAGATATTCATCATTCTAGTATGTCACATGTTCATAATCATGCTCATTCCGATACATGTGCACACACTAGTATTAGGTGCTTCTATTGCTCTCGTATTGGACACATGAGTGTAACTTGTCCTATTCGTAGGAGTTTTTCTACCAATGCTAGAGTAAATAGTATATGGGTCCCTAAAGCTAACAAATATGGATCCAAGTTTATTTGGATACCAAAGTCTTCGCCTAATGTTGTAGGTGGAGCTTCTTGTATCGGGACATAGCACCGAGGAAGCGTGTTGGTGGTTGCAAAGCTCAAAGGTCATCTTCTAAGCAATTGCACCAACACAAGTGTGGCCACTAGAGCCACTTTGGTAACATGCTAAACGATTCTCTTTAAATGGTTTATATTTATTGAATCTAGCATGTTTCTTTTGATGTCTTGCTACTAGCTCACATTGATATTTTTTAGTTGCTTATTATATAAATTAATATGAGATATAATACTAGCATGCTTAGTTGATTTTCTTTCTATTTCTGTTATATAGCATGACTAGTTACATAGCTTTATATGATTAGTTCACACTATGTAGTTTATCACTCATTTTCTAGTAGTGTGATACATTTATATATGCATGCTCGTTATTCTTAATCCTTATTTACAAAGCATGCATATCACTCTAGTTCATTGGAGCTATATTCTTGAATTTTGTTTTAAAGTTTGACTCTTTTTTTTTTTTAAAGTTTTGAGATAGTTACTTCTTAGCGATTTGTATTTAATATATCATTGGTATTTGTGAATATATGTGTTCAGCACAAGCTTCTTATCACTTGATAAGTATATACTTATACTTCTTTTTAATCTTGTGCTTGCATAATATCTTCATTTTCAATTCTCATATTTTATTTTGATTATCCTATTGAGAATCAATTATGTCTTTGCCTAATAAAGTCTATTTATATGTGTTTTTGAATTTGTGATAGTTTTTCAAACATTCACTATGGATACATGACTATATTCATTAAATCTCCATTTACATGTAGGTCATGTATTTCTTATATTGATATCTATTTTTGTATAAATATCTTTATGTGGGCATATGAGTTAAGCTCAAGTTTTATATTATTTTTGAAGAATATTTATTCATACTTGTGCTTACCTTATAATTTAGCTATTGATTCTTTTGACTAAATTTGTGTTATCTCTACTTGAATCAATTAGCTTATTCCTCAAAGTCTTCTTTTTGAGGATACCATTATTTGTTGACTTTATGGATACATGTCTTTCACTCTTATTTTGATCTTTTTCGCTTAACCAATTTTTAGCCTGATTCCAGTTCTGTCACCAGAATCCAGAATTCGGGCCGAACTCTGCCCTTACCAGAGTTCGGGCCGAATTCTGCCTGGTTGTTTCAGAACCGGAAACAGCCTCAGCCGTTGATCAATTTATAGATCCAATGGCCATTATTGATTCCAAATGTTGATATTTATTTATTTAAATGCCTTTAAGTTGGAATGTTGAGAGAAAATGCTTATTAGTGTCTTGTTCATGACTTTTATGGAAGTTCTTTTAAGAATTGCTTGGTTTTGTGCTTTACCTTACTTGTTGAGATCATCATACTTATTTTGAGTATAAATCTTCTATATATTTATTTTCATAAAGTGTATTATGAAAATATTTGTTTTGAAAATATTCTTAGCAAATTTTTATGATCATTCTTTGATTGTTATTTGGGTATTTACCTTTCTTATACTTAGAATTTTTGGATATTGATGGTGTTTGATGATACTGCGTATATTCTTTTAAATCTAAGTTCTTAAAAGTAAAGAACATTTTGGGAACAAGTCGAAAGGGTCCTTCTGTCCTACAGGTGTAAATAGCCTGAAGCGACACGGTGCACTAGCATTCGGACTACCGCTAGCTGGGAACCGGCCCCTACAGCTAACCCAAAGTGATCAATACTTTATAGACTAAAGATTTATTAAGGTCTATATGCAACCATTATCTAGTTCTGGATCCACCCCTAAGTTCCAGAATACTTCATCATATCAAGCCTTATATTTGAGCTATAAATATTTTATTATTATTGCCCAATGATGTTTTGTAGCACATAAGAATACATGTAATTGATATATCATACTTCTCATGTCCTTAGCTATTATGGGTTGATTTTTTACTTTGAGATTTTCCATTTCTAGAGAATACACTTTCATAATGGTTATAATTTTGCATTCTCTAGATCAATCTATTATTTCATTATCTTGGGTTAATCTCAATATTTGGCAAAGAGATTTGCTCTACTGTGTTTTCATGAACATCTCTTTTGTCTTTTACTTGATAAGAGTCTAATTCATTTGCTTGCTATCTTATACTCTTATCCTTGCTTAGCAAAGAGTATATAATCATTTTGATCATTCAAAATGTATTGCCCTTATGATGAACTCTATGCTTAAGCATGTGTTTTTTTTTGGTGTTAATGACTTAAGATTTAATGAGCACATTTATCTTGTTAATGGCCTATCTCATTAATCTTAATTAGTTATGTAGCTAGCTTGCTTATTTGCGATATATTGTTAAGCTACATAATTTTTATTCACTTTCACTCATCTAGCTATCTTCTTGAATTTCAATCTATATGTGATATGCTAGATTACAAAAACAAGATTTATGAATTTTTTTGATGAGATTTGTATTCTACTTTAGATGCATATGTTTGGTCTCTAAAATTAGTTTAACAAATTTCTTTATTTTAATCTTGTTTTCGTTGAGATTTGTGATTCATCACTTTAACTTCCTTCCATACTAGTCATTGATAAGCATCTTTTAAACTTCTTTCATCTTTTGTAGTCATGATTTTATCATACTATCAGATTACATCTCTTTAGATTAAATCTGTAATAATTTAAATAAGATTGACTCTTTTCTATATTTTCCATTGGTTTGTTTATATGGTTTTTAGATGGGATTTATGACGGATCATAATTATTTAATGGTTTACTTTATAAATGATCCTAATGATTGAGTAGTCCTATATTATCTAATTATGTGGTTATCAAGTTAATTTATTACTCTACTTTGACTACTCATGGATTATCACATATGATCTTTGCTATTTGAACTTCATTGGTTTCTCATTTAGTATTAGCAAGGTTGGATTATTACCCGTTGATGGGTACATATGTGGTAAAACATGCATAGTCCTTGTAAAGCAATAAGTTGGTTGATTATTTCTTAATTAGATAATCATGGACATGATATTTGAGCTTTATTATTTTTGAGCTATATTTTGACTTTCCTCATGATTGATTTAATTGACTTTCTTCATGATTGTTTTAATTGACTTTATTCATGATGACATTTTTCTTTAGTTGTATTTTTATCTTTTGAGCTATATTGCGATTCTCATCATGATTGTTTTTAATGGACCTTATTATTCCTTTTCATGATTATATTTTTCTAATGGACCTTATTATTCCTTTTCATGATGATATTTTTCTAATGGACCTTATTATTCCTTTTCATAATGATATTTTTCTAATGGACCTTATTATTCCTTTTCATGATGATATTTTTCTAATGGTCCTTATTATTCTTGATCATAATAATATTTTTCTAATGGACCTTATCTCTTTTCATGATGATCTTCTTCTCAAAAGATAACATGCATTGATCTATCATATTTCAATATGATATTCTTCTATATAGGTTAGTGTATGTCGTCTTTTGATTACATGTGCTAAATTGAGATATTATTTTGATCGTTCATCTTTAGTGACTATTTTATTGGATATCTCTCCTAAAGATGACATTATTTGTTTTATGTCGTCTTTATAGCCTTATATGCATTGAGCAAGGGGGAGAAATCAATAGTTGATTTACCCCTAGATCTTGTAGTTATCATTTTATTTATGCTATAAGTGCTTTGGAACTAGATACGCATATTTTAAGGGGGAGCAAATAAATTGGTTCAATTCATTTATACCCTTTAATATGTCGTATACCTAGTTCATCATTGACCCATATTTTTATCATTATTTATATCTTAGTGATTGAGGTCATGATACTGTTATTTTTTGAAAGGTTTATGAGAGTTTATGCAATTGTTTTCATCATATTTCTTTGATATGAGTCATCTCGTTAATATTTACTTTCGTATTTTATCTTGATGACTATTGTTCTTTCTTTGATATGACTTTCTATGATTTGGCTCTCTTTGTATGTTTAATTGATTTGGCTTTCCTTGTTGAGGACTTACCCAAAATTCATGATTTTATCTATACTGGTAATAGTTTGAGGGGGAGCATTTAAGTCGATTGAATTTCTCCTTCTCAAATATTTTTCTCCTTTACCTTCATGTTTATTTTAAAGAGTATTCATAAAGCATGATATGGTAATTGAGTTCAAATGCATGAATTTTGGATAAGCAAATAGATTTGTAAATAATAAGATTATTTTATATTAATTGCCTTATTTTACATTGATCATTCGTTTACTTTGTTCCACAATTTATCGGTGGACAATTGTGCTATCATAGTTTTATTGATCAATGTTTCAAGTTTATTTATTTCAATTGCTATATTTTACATTGATCATTCCTTGATTTTGTTCCACTATTTATCTGTGGACAATTGTAACTATCATAGTTTCATTGATCAATGTTTCAAGTTTTCATATTTCAATTGATATCAAGTTTGTATATTTCAATTGGTATCTTTCTTCTTTGATATCTATAGTTTCATTGGTATCTTTCTTCTTTGATATCTATAGTTTCATTGGTATCTTTCTTCTTTGATATCTATTTTTTTTGCAGTTATCTAATCCCTATGATTTTTGACTAAATTTTTTAATTCTCTTGCAAAACTAGAGAAATATTTCATATCATACTATGTTTTTGGATGTCTCTCTTGGATTTTATGTTGGTAAACTATCTATTGATTATGTTCAAATTCTTTTACCAACTATTTGTGTTTTGACAAGCTATTTTCTATTTGGCACTCTACATTTTGGTATGTAGTTTCTATACTTGTCTTTACACACTTCTCCCATTGTTCCTCATTTAGTATATCTTGATCATGATTGTCTATGCCTTCCTCCTTTACTTTTGCTTGAGTTCGTTTTATCTCTTATTACGGGGGAACTTATTTTTTGATCATGTCAAAGGGGGAGAAATAAGTTTAAGTTAGCACACTATCTTCTCGTAGTATGTGTTTATTAGTGATATATGCATCTATCATATTTGTCTTAAACTTAACCGATTTGCCATAATCAAAAAGGGGGAGATTGTTGGCCCAATGATTACATTATGTTTTTGAATATGGCTAATCAGTTAAGTTTAACATAATGATGTCACTAATATTCATATACTCACTATCATGTTGCTACTTAAACTTAGCATTGTCCAAATTGTCCTATATTATACTGCTATGCTTGTACCGTACTGCAACATATTTTGTTGGCCTAACATGCTATCATGTTGTTACTTAAACTTAGCAATGTCCTAATTGTCCTATTTGGAAGAGTAAGGCCCTATTTATAGGGTTCGGGGGCGAAGCCCCCGAAAGGTATTCAGATTTTCAGATCTGTATATCTTTGGATGACTGCTGTCAGGGAAAAAGATGTCTTCATGGCTGCTCAAATATCAGAAGAAAGGCATCATCAAAGGGCTCTTGGTTTTCCTGTTTGTTCCATGTCTGTAATCTTCAATTTATTGAGTCTAGGAGAATGTGTACGTTGAGTCGCACTGAGTCATCTCAACCCCTAGACATATCTCTCCAAGATCTACCATACAAACAGACCAATTCCTGAACCAAGCCCAAGCTCCACAAAGCCCAAAAGCCCAATAGACCAATTCTGTCTTCTGGAGACAGAGTTCGGGCCGAACTCTGCCTCCACACAGAGTTCGGGCCGAACTCTGTCCCCTGATTTCCAGCACCCTGATTTTTAGGGCCTGCTTGCTACCAGCTGTCCAACGGCCAAAAATTTGAATTATCCATACCGAATTCTGGCCGAATTCTGCTTGTCCCGAACCCTATAAATAGGCCTTGGTTTCTCTCATTTGAAACAATCCACTCTTCTATTCTTCTTCTCTTACATAGCCTATATAGTCAAGAGCCTTACTCTTCCAATCTACTAGCCACAAAACTTCCTAAGCCCCAAGGTGCTCAAGTGCGATTCAGCTAGAAGTTTTTGTGCAAGAGTTGAAAAGAAAAGTCACTTGGACAATTCCAAGTCGCTTGGAAAAATCCAAGCAAATCGCCACTGCGATCCTCTGTAAGAAGTTGACGTGCTCTTCTGAAGAAAAGGCACGGATTGTAAACTACTATTTCACAAATAGTGGATTTGAATCCTGAGCTAGAGTTCTCAGGCCTGGACTAGTCCTCCACGAGGGAAACCAGGTTAAAACTGCTGTGTTTGCGTATGCTCTTCTAATCTTTATTTACTTCCGTATTTCTCTCTGATTTATTTACTATCTTGATAGTTGTTTTGTGGAGGTGATATAGAGTTAATTTTTATTTGGTGATTATCGACACAAACTCTATTCACCCTCCTCTAGAGTTGCCTACACCTGTATTTTCAACATAGACAGCTACGTATAACGGAATGGAATCCACACCGCTATACGGTCGCGGCTGTCTAGATATGTGAGGGTTTTACTACAATCCATCAGTCTCTTAAGGTCATAAAATAGCCTATTGTCTCAATTTCAACCAACTAATAATAATCACAAGATATCAGATCTCCAAATATACAATTGTAAGGCGTCCCAAACATTACATATCCAGATGATCATGAAGCTAGTCGTTACAAAATGTGAGGACTAGCAAGAGTTCAGTCATACATGACCAACCCCCGGGACTTGTCAATCATGTTACAGCCCGTAGGCAGACAGTAAGTAAGTACAATCGAGCTAACACTTGCTCGTCGGCTAAACGCCTTAAAAGAATAATTTATAATATTATAGTGGGAGAACAAAAGAAACCCACTCGATGCCCTGGTTACGCCTGGTGACCACCATCGGGCTGGAAGACAGGTAGATCCTTTGCTGCTGCTCCGGTATCTGGCCATACAAAACCAGCTAGGTCAGACCCCAGGAAGAGCAAGTGCCACAAAGGAGGCCACAAAATAAGAACCAAAGCCAGCAAATTAGCACAATAATATAATTACATAATAAGAGACAGTAATTTAAGAAAAAGCATGATGGGTAATTATAAAAGACAATCTTGCATAGAATCACTAAAAGACAGGACATATGGAAAAGCATGACAGGATGATATACGATGAGATAACCATGGGACTATTCAGATAGCTAGGTTACAACCCGTAAACCAAACAAGGACCGGGGTTGTAACCCTTCGTCTGAACGGAACTTGGTTTCTCTCACCATTTATCGGCAAGATAAATATATGAAATCAGGTCAAGTAACAGTCTGGAGTGACAATCATTATAGTGACAATCTGGAGTGACAATCCTTATAGTGACAATCTGGAGTGACAATCCTTCAATCATTCTAGTACAATCTTAGAATCAATTAATTCTAGACAATACTATACTAGACTAGACTCCATCCAAGCAATCGCGACCAATCATTGCCTACGGCTTTCTATATTAACTAACTAGGGTTATCACAATCCTAGTTACTAGCAAGATGCAATGAGATGCTCCAAGTAGTCACAGGCCCTGCAGCTATCCAAGTTATCCAGGCAATCATTATAGTGACAATCTAGAGAGTACAATGCATTATAGTGACAATAGAGTTCAATCATTTAAGTGACAATGGTGGGTGCCCCACATAACAGTGGGCTGGAAATGTGCCCTACTCATCAGTAGGCTACAAGTCCAATCATTAGCGGCCGGGATAACGGGATTGCCTGTAACTGGGGAACATCTCTTCATAACTAGTGAATTATACTAATCATTAACCTTAGTCCAATTCAGTAGGTACTCCTGACCGTGGTACTCAGGAGTTCCCTCCTAGACATGATGCAAGACATGACTGGATTATTGTACAAGCACAATCGCCCACGGTGTCAGGATTAATTATACAGGTCATATCATGTCAGGTAGCCGTCGCAACAGCTATTCAAGATGTATCAGGTCAAGTTATCATATCAAGTGTACTAGTCAGGAGTGCGCCACGACTGGCCACTATCAGGTCATGCTCAATTATCAATTCCAAACATATCAAGTAAATTCGTGATTATCAAGTTCAGGACAAAAGGCGTAAGGATATAAAATGGACGTAAAATATCTAATAAAATATCAATATACAGGGCTATAGAAGAGCCAAGCTTAAAGAATTAAGACCAAAATTCCAAGAGCCAATGGGTTAAGCAAGGGGTCAGGGGGCAGCGTACACAAAAGTCACGCACGCGGGGGGAGCTGCGTACGCGAAAAGTCACGCACGCCCAAGGGGAACAGCGTACATGAAAAGTCACGCACGCTCAAGGGAGCAGCATACATGAAAAGTCACGCACGCTCAAGGGAGCAGTGTACATAAAAAGTCATGCACGCTCAAGGGAGCAGTGTACATGAAAAGTCACGCACGCTCAAGGGAGCAGCGTACATGAAAAGTCACGCACGCTCAAGGGAGCAGCGTACATAAAAAGTCACGCACGCTCAAGGGAGTAGCGTACATGAAAAGTCACGCACGCTCAAGGGAGCAGTGTACATAAAAAGTCATGCACGCTCAAGGGAGCAGCGTACATAAAAAGTCACGCACGCTCAAGGGAGCAGCGTACATGAAAAGTCACGCACGCTCAAGGAAGCAGCGTACATGAAAAGTCACGCACGCTCAAGGGAGCAGCGTAAAAAAAAAGTCACGCACGCTCAAGGGAGCAGCGTACATAAAAAGTCACGCACGCTCAAGTCTGCGTACGCACAAAAGCCCGCACGCAGGAGACACGCTTCCAACAGGAAGCGTATCCAAGGCTCAGTGGCGTAAGCTAAGAAGCTCTGCACACTGCTCACTGTCTTCACCAAACAGCAAGAACACCATGATGAACCCAAAGCTTCAAAGCATCACAACTTAGCCATCCGAACTCCAAATCCGAATTTCCAAGGTTCCAACTTGGGTGAAACTGAATGCTCTTCCACATGGAAACATCAAAACCCGTAAACATTCAACTAAAATAGATCAAACCATACAAAATCCAAAAATAGGAAAACTTAGATCTAGAGCAATGGAGACATGAAATCACAAAAAGCCAAGAACTAATGTTGATCACCATGTCCTAATCTAGCAAATGGACAAATAAAAGAGGGTTCTCATGTAGTGGCAAGATGCACTTGCCTAGGGTTGGGAGAGTTGTGGAGGAAGGAGGAGAAGAAAATAAATGGTGGTGGTAATGAAGAGAGATAGAGAGGTAGGTGGGGATATAAAGAGGGGGAGTCGTGGTGGGGATGAGGGGTAGCATAGGCTAAGGTGATCCAACCATAAAGAACCAAACCAAACCAACCCAAACCAATTAAAACCGAGCCACGACAAAACCCAAATACAAGAAATACCAAAATTCCACAAGTTGAGAAAAAATAAAAATACATGCCAAAAATCAGATACGAGTATAAATACGAATTACAGGAAATGAGGATGACAGCAACCCACCAGGCCTCTGCCTCTCGGCCTTCACCTGCTGACAAACCAAGCAGCGAGATACAAACTGAGCTACCTCGCGCTTCATGCCGTACCACCAAACGTGCTCCCTCAGATCTCGGTACATCTTGTTAGCACCAGGATGCATAGAGTTCTGAGAGCGATGTGCCTCCTGAAGAACCTCCTCTCGAAGCTCCCCACTCGGAACGCACAGTCTAGCACAGTACCGCAGCGACCCATCTTCGGCAATAGAGAAATCATCAAGCAGCCCTGCCTACACCTGCTCCCTGATGCACCTCAGGGCAACATCATCATACTGTGCTGATCTGACTCTGTCTATCAACTCAGACTGAATCTGTAAACCCCATATCTGCACCTCTATGCTCGAAATAATCACCTTGATTTCCAAACTGTCCAGGTCAGCCAAAAGATAACGGTCTGCTGTCAGATACATAGCCACTGGATACCTGCTCAAGACATCTGCAACTACGTTGGCCTTCCCTGGATGGTACTGTAAGGCGATATCGAAATCCTTCATCAGCTCAAGCCAACGTCTTTGCCTCATATTCAGCTCCTTCTGAGTGAACACGTACATCAAGCTCTTGTGGTCAGTAAAGATCTCAACCCGCTCTCCGTACAGATAGTGCTTCCACAACTTCAGGGCAAAGATAACAGCGGCTAACACCAGATCGTGAGTCGGGTAGTTCTTCTCATGAGGACGTAGCTGCCTAGATGTATAGGCAATCACCTTCCCGTACTGCTGAAGTACACAACCCAGACCCCGGCCAGAAGCGTCGCTGTAAATCGAGAAACCACCGATCCCATACGGTAATGTCAAGATCGGAGCTGATGTCAACCTCTTCTTCAGCTCATCGAAGGCGGCCTGACACTCCTCAGTCCAGACGAACTCCATGTCCTTCCTGGTGAGTCTAGTCATCGGCTCCGCGATCCGCGAGAAATCCTGGACGAACTTCCGATAGTAGCCCACCAATCCCAGAAAGCTCCGAATCTCGACAACTGTACTGGGCGTAGACCAAGACTCTTCCGCAGTAATCTTCCTCTGGTCTACTGAGATCTCGTGCTCGGTCACAACATGACCCAAGAACTCGACCTGGTCTAAGAAGAACTCGCACTTCGACAGCTTCCCATACAACTGCTCCTTTCTCAGGATCTCGAACACAATCCTCAGATGCTCCTCGTGCTCTTCCGACGTCTATGAGTAGACCAGGATGTCATCTATGAAGACCACCACGAACTTGTCAAGGTACTGATGGAATACCTTGTTCATCAAGTTCATGAACACAGCTGGGGCGTTGGTCAACCCAAATGGCATTACAGTGAACTCGTACTGGCCGTACCGAGTCCGAAAAGCTGTCTTCAGAACGTCTTCCTTCTTTACCTTCAGCTGATGATAGCCGGATCTCAGATCTATCTTCGAAAACACCTTGGCGCCGCTCAACTGATCGAACAAGTCGTCGATCCTCGGCAATGGGTACTTATTCTTGATAGTAAGGTTGTTGAGCGCCCTGTAATCGATACACATGCGTATCGTACCATCCTTCTTCGGCACAAACAGGACTGGCGCTCTCTAAGGCGATGAACTGGATCTAATGAATCCTTTGTCCTGCAGCTCATCGACCTGCTTCTTCAACTCCGCCAACTCGCTGTTGTTGACCCTGTAGACGTGCTGTGAAATAGGCTCAGCACCCGGTACTAAGTCTATAGAGAACTCAACGTCTCTATCCGGCGGCATCCCAGGCAACTCCTCGGGAAAAACATCCATGAAGTCAGCTATCAATGGATGCGACAATGCCTGCCCCGCCAGTAAAGCTTCGCAGAACCCATCTTTCGGCTCAGCTGCTCCTCTAGCAAACACAATCTCTGGCTCTCCCGGTGGTCTAAACAGAATCCTACCTCCTCTACAATCTATAGTAGCATGGTGCATGCTCAACCAATCCATTTCGAGTACCATATCGTACCTTGAAAGGGGCATTACGAGCAAGTAGGCACCCAAAACTCGGCCTCCTACAGTAACTCTCTGCCCCTTGCAGATATTGTTGACCAGGATGATGCCTCCCCCGGTCAATATCTTGTAAGTCCTACCCAAAGGTTCAGCAATAATATCGTTTCTCGGAGCAAAGGAAACAGACACAAAGCTATGAGTGGCACCGGAATCAAATAAGGTAAATAGAGGGAATGAATCGAGAAGAATGTGACCTGCCACTACATCGCCTACTGGCTCTTCCTCCTCCTCTGCTGTCAGGGTGAACACTCTGCCCGCAGGGGCTCCCCTCTGATGCAGCACAAAACGCTGCTGCAAGGTCTGAAGTGGAGGACCTCTCTGTTGAACTACTGGTCCTCTGGTCGGCTGCGCTCTATCCTGGACTCCTCGGACTCCCCGAATACGGCAGTCCTTCAGCTGGTGATTGGGCGCCCCACAGTATAAGCAGACGCCCAACCTCTTCCTGCAAACCTCTCTAGTGTTCTCTGGCTTCCCGCAGAAGTTACACTGTGTAGCCGGCCTCTGACCCTGACCCTGACCCTGGTGCTGCTGGGCACGCGTCGGTGCCTGCTGAAACTGCAACTGAAGCTGCTGCTGCTGGAACTGCCTCTGCTGGAAATATGGGAGCTTCGTCGGCCCTGCACTCGAACTAGCTCCAAGAGCGTCACTGCCCCTCTTCGGCTTGAGGCCGAAGTCCTCCTCTGCAATCTGTGCCTCCATAAGGATCTGCTCGAAGGTCGAGTCACGTTTCCCAGAGGTACGAGTGCGTACTGCATGTATAAGGCCCCTCCGGAACTTTCGGGCCTTGCACCCCTCATCCTGGACCAAACAAGGTGCAAACCTGCTCAGGCGGAAGAACTCCGCTGCATACTCGTCTACCGACGAGTTCTCCTGCACCAGACTGGCAAACTGCCCCTCCAAAGCTATCAAGGCTACATCTGGGTAGAACTTCTCCTTAAAGAGTTTTCTGAAGTCCTCCCAAGATAAACCCCTCACTGACGTACGCGGATCCGTGCGGTACCAAGTCAGCGCTATGTCGAAAAACTGACTCGCTGCAGAAGTCACCTACAGACCTCTCGGGACCTCTGCCAACTCCAGACTCCGCTGGACATCCTCTAGCCAGTCGTCCGCGTATAGGATACCCTCGGTACCCTTGAACTCCCGCGGGTTCATCTTCCTGAAGTCGAGGTGTGTACCGGGCCTCCCCTGACCCTGCTGCTGTACTGGTGCTCCCTGAACTGTAGCTGGTGCACCTCTCTCCACTGCTGCCATAGCTAGCTGATACGAGTTCTCTATGGTCTGTCGCAGCACCTCTGCCTGACGGTGCTGTGCCTCTGTCTGTGCTCTCTGTGTCTGCAGTATCTGCTACAGAAGGGCCATCATCCCCTGAGTATCTGTCGGTAACTGAGGCGGCGGTGGAAGAATATCAGGGATGACCACGGACGGTCCCGCTACTGGAGGTGGAAGACCTCCTGGAACCGTCGCTGCTGCTGCTCCCGCCGGAGGGACAGGAACTGAGGTGGCAGCTCCCTCAAGTACAGCTCCCGTAGCCGGAGGTGGAAGACCATCCGGATCGGGCCTCTCTGGTACAGCACTAGAACCCGCTGCCTGAGAGCGAGAGATCGTCATCCTGAGGATAGATTGAAACAAGGAATCAAATATGGCACATGATAGGAATATCAAAGAAGGACAATTAAATTTAATGTAAAAGAATTCGTCATGGTAATCAAAAGATCAGAAATTTCCTAAAATTTGATTGAGTAACTCCTATCATACCCTAGATCCTATGTCCTAATCGCAGGCTCGTAATTAGTACTCTAAGTCGAGCACCATTACGAGATCGCACTAATTGCGACACAGACCTGCATGGGCCAACACAAAAATGTGTCACGACCCACACCCTGAAGATGGGCACGAGCACGTGGTTACGTCCAGCCTACGCCGCAGAATCGGCGGTAGAACGCTATATATAGGGTCTGTAAATACTACGACTAAAACAGATAAATGTACCTGTACAGTATATATACTCCGAATGGAGGTGACATAGCAATACAGTCTCAATCACAAATATAAAACTAAGGTAGATAGCATGGAAAGGAAATATGATAGATAAAACAGGAAATAAGTCCAAGATCCACAAGTCAGAGCTATACACAAACATCCAGAGTCTCAGAAAATATATATAATAGATACTACAAACTGAAATGTACTAGCTGGCTCGCAGGCCAGGCAAACCTAACTAGACTATGCTACTCAGGGTAAGGAAAGTCTAGTGGCTCTACCAACAAGCCACGGTCTAAGTCTAATCCATCAGACTCAACCCCATAGTAGGTCGGGCAATCAGCCTCTGAATCATCTGTAAAATTGTCAACGGTATCCTGTCAGGAAAATGAGCAAGTACAAACTCCAATAGCAGTTCTATATGAATTGAAAAATACTATAAGAGATAGTATAATGAAATACAAGACAAAGATATAGGCGACTTGGGAACCATTTGAAAGTTGAGTTACAACCCTTGAACCAAACAAGGACCGGAGTTGTAACCCTTCTTTCAAACAGGACTTAGTCTCAAATCATGGCACAGTATATAGACAAGTAGAGCATGTGAGTAATAGAATCATAGCATGGTGAAAAGTACAGAAAGCAAAGCTGAACTGGAATATAAGATATGCTAATAAATGTAAAAGGTGATTTGAACTATTAGAGCGATATGTGATCGGCTAGGGAGTCAAGGGAGAGTTATCCACTTGGCCCGGCAATCCGCGGTGTCCTCAACGGAGAGTCATGCCGTCCAACCTGGATAACTGGTAATGGGGTATCTTCTACACCCTACATGAGGTGAGGGTGGCGCTAGCAAAATAGTTACAGGAAGGCTTTGATCACATAACCCCTAATAATTCCCCCATTTCCGAATAGTATCACGGATCCGGACATGGCACGTCATGACACAGGGTTCGTGAGCAGGGGCCAGCCCACTCCCAAATCAATGTCTATAAAAGTACAGGAAACACAGAAATATCACATACCCATATACCAAGAAAGTCTGGGAATAACATCTCATGACAGGATCCGACGTATACTAGTCCGTGAACCGTTGTGTCGGGAATCATGTAAAACACTACAACTGAATCGGATATAGTAGATATCAAGACAATGAAAACTATCAGGGAATGTACTCACCTGTGGTCCTGAGATGATAAGGTGAACAGACGCTCAGAGTAACACAGACCTGAAATAAGACACTATGAGTCAAATAGGGTTTTATACTGAAAAGAAAACTAATATAAGTCATGAATGCAAGTCTAAGTCAAAACTAGGTCAATCTTGGTCAAACTGAGTCATACTAGGTCATACTGGTTCATACTAGGTCATACTAGATCACTGGGAGTCAATCCAAGTCAAATTAGGTCAAACGAGGTCAAAGGTTGACTTACAGTTGACTTTTGGTCAACTGGTCAACCCTGGTCAACTCTGGTCAACTCTAGGTCAACCCTAGGTCAAACTAGTCTAATGTTGACCAACTGTTGACTTTCAGTCAACTGGTCAACTCCGGTTTGGTTTCGGTCAAATCTAGTCGCTTAAAGACTAAGTTTGACTCTCGGTTGACTTTTGTTGACTTTTGGTCAAAATGGTCAACCGACGTCAAAACTAGTCTAGGAGCACTATATTTGATCATTACCAACCAAGGGAATTAAGTCCTAACCACATCTTAGACTCCAAACTCAAATACCCTATTCCTAGGTAAAACTTGCATTACCTTACCAAGGTAAATCCCGATACCTTGCCCAATACCAAGGAAACCCCGCTAATACCCAAGATACTAGCCTAGGCTCCTTAGAGTAGCTAGATACCATCCTATTTAAGGTTTACCTACAAAGAAATATGGGTATCCTAGGTATCTAACCTATTTTAAGACATGTATTGGTTATCTACCCATTACTCCTACCAATATCATGAATCTCATTCTCACATCATTCTAGCACTCATATAGATCACACTCACTCACACACAACACTCTCACATCTCACTCACCTATAAGCTTTCCTATAGGTTTACACTTAGGCTAACCTATAGGTTATTAGACATATACATACTAGGCTCTCACACACACACACACACAACTCACAAACACACACACACACACACACACACACACACACACACACACACACACACACACACACACAAAAGGCTCATTTATGGACTGATTTGGGGTGTTAAATGGGACAGGTTTGTGACAGTGGGGACAGCCACAAGGGACCAAAACATGTGGCCAAGGTGACAGCCACTTGGGTTTGTTAGGACTGAAATGAACTAGTTTAGGGGCTGGTTTGACAGTGTAAAGGACAGCCATCTAGTGGTGTTTAGGGGACAACAAAGTATGGTTTAAGGGGGACTGAAATATGGCAAAAAGGACAGTTATAATGCTGATTTGGAGTGGACTGTTGGGGGCTGTTTAAGGACTGTTCTTGACAGTTATTAAGGGTGGTTTAAGTGACTGTTGGACAGCCAACATAAGAGGGAAAATCTGGACAGATTTGTGGCAAAAGGGGACAGCCACTTGGGCTGTGTGGGACTGAAATGTAGGTGTAGGGCTGCTGAAATGGACAGTGGTTCCCCCTCTAATCCACTCTCTATACCTCAATACACTTCTCAAATTCCCCTCTCTAATCCCACACTTAAACACCTCTCATCCATTTACTCAAACACGTCTCCTACACACTCTTAACCAACACAAACACACACACTAACTCTCATGCTTGGTCGACCACTCCAAACCCCTCTTAAACACAAGCACCACTCCACACACACCATGATACATATCCACATATATATATAAACCATAATATGAATATACATATATATATATATATATATATATATATTAATATATATATCACCACATATATACACATATTGATATAGATAATATGATACATTAAGATACATAGGAAAACACATTCCTAAGCACTCCTAAAATCTGGAATAAATATTAGAACACATTAAATCAACACACAAGTGTCCAAATAGGGTTTTCCCCATTAGGACACGATCCTACTCATAGGACACCTATACAAGTGTCCAAATGGACACGAAATAGACACCAATGGGCACAAAACCATGGGGGTCATTCCTATAGGTCAATACCATTCTAATGCATGAGAGAAATGAGGAAGGAAGGGATTTATACCTCTCGGTGACTCGAATCGATCCCGATACGCCATCGACACGTAGGAATCCCAAACGGACACGGACAAGCTCCGAATCCTCTCAAACTGGGTAGCTTCCTCCTTGGCTTGAATGGAGAAGGAAGGAAGAAGATTTGGTGAAGAAATGGAAGGATTTGGTGATGGTTTGATTAGGGATTGCTCTCAAATCAATTTGGGGAAGAACAAGAGAGAGAGTGGAAAAGGAAATAATGAAGATTGATGGAGCCTTATCCACCATAGGTGGCCGGCCACTAGAGGGTTTTGTCCTATTAGGAAAAAGCCCAAAAAGCCCCTTTTTCTAATCTATGGGTTAATACATTAGTAAGGGGTTAAGTCAGACTTAGTTTGGTCATTCCTAAAACCACTAATCCAAATTAATCCTAACCAAAATAATTAGCCTAGTCACTAACTAAAATAACTAACATGTGGGCCATGGCTAACTAGTGTGTGGGCCCGCTAGAGTCAACACTACCTCGGGTCCCCGATACAAGTCGGAATGAGTTGAAATTCGAACCCGACTCAAACAACCCCAAAATAATACAATAAATAAATAAATAATTCTAAAATAATTTTAAAGTAAAAAATTACCAAAATACCCCTGTTCATGGAAATTGCCATTGGTCTTCGTACTGCCAAGACGAGGTCACCCACCTGGTAGGATCTTTCGTGGACCTTTTTGTTGAAGGCCCCAGAGATAAGAGCTTGGTAAAGCTCAATCCTTTGCTGCACGAGCAAGTGCTTTTCATCCAATGCTTCTAACTCTTGTAACCGCCTGCGCCGATTGTCTTCGACGGTAAACTGACTAGTGATGGCTACCCGTAAGGACGTGATTTGAATCTCCAAGGGGAGGACAGCCTCGCTCCCATAGACCAAGGAGAATGGTGTATTGCCTGTAGGTGCACGAAAAGTCGTACAGTAGGCCCATAAACATTCGCCTAACTTCTCATTCCAGTCGCATTTATTGGAGGAGACGACCTTTTTGAGGAGTTTGACAATGGTTTTGTTGAATGCCTCGGCCAATCCATTAGTTACCGGATAGTAAGCTGCAGACGCCATATTCTGAATTCGGCTTTTGTTACAGAATCGGTGGAATGCACGGCTTACAAACTGAGGACCGTTATCGTGAATGATCCTTCTGGGAACTTCGAAGCGGTAAATGACGTGAGGTTTGATGAAACTGATCACGTTGGAAGTCTTCACCTCTACCAATGGTCTGCTAGTTTGGAGAAATAATCCATAATGGCGAGGATTAACCAGTGTCCTTTGGAGGATGGTGGACTGACTGGACCCACGATATCCATTCCCCAGGCTTCGAATGGCCACGAGGCTGTCGTGGGATATAAATATTTCGAAGGTTGATGGATAAAATCTGCATAAATTTGGCACGGCCGACATTTTTTTGCATACTCAACAGCATATACCATCATAATGGGCCAGAAATAGCCCATACGGCACAGCTGTAAAACCCCTAAATTTTTACTATATTTTTTTAAAATAAAATTTGTACTGATTATTTTTTATTCTTTATTTATACGTCGTATAGTTGTATTGTACGTCGCGCACAAAATTTTATTTTTCGTAATTGCTCGACGAGTGCGAATATGTGCGAGCGTACATATTTTAGAAAAATATTTTTTTTCTATTTTTATAGTTTGAAAATAATATATATAATAATTATTTTAGCTATCATACCAAAATTCCAAGCTCATTATTTTATTTATACAAAGCCTTTCATTTATAACAATTATTGATAATATTTTTCGTTCATACATATATATTTCATAAATATTTTATTGGTTTACTTTTAAATAATAATGTAATTTTCAAAATTAATTATTATTATAATTTTAGTGTTCATAAAAATATATTTTAAAATGGTTGATATTTGTTAAAATTAATTATGATGATTTATAAATTTGAATGTATGGATTTAGATTTATCTATATTTAATTTGGATTTAATTTGGAATTGATTTGAATTTCTTTCAAAAATTATTTAAATTAAGTAGAGAATTATCTAATTGGGTTTTAAATATTCCTAATCCTTATCCAACTGGGAATTTCTACAACCTATAAATAGGCAGGTACTCCTCCATAAATCCTCGCATCCATAAAAAATTTTCTCCATAATTATCGTGCATCGTATCGGTGTCCACATCTTATTCCATAGTTTACATCTACATTCTCCTTCCCCGTGTCGGACATACCCCGACACCAATAAATCTTTAAATCTAATCCCTAGTCTAAACCGCGTCCCCACTCGCGTCAGCCGCCTCCGCCTCCGCCTCGACTCCCAACCAGCAACCCTGCCAACTTCGACACTACCACCATTATCGCTGCATCATCGTGGCCTCCTCCTCTCCCGGCCAGACCCGAGCCTGACCCCAGCCATCCATCTTCCATCAACGCAGCCACCGTCTTTCGGTCACCAGAATCGCCACCCTCGTCGATCGGCCATCACCGATAACCCGTTGCCCCGTCAACCCAACCGCCTCTATCACCAGCAGCACCGTCCCCGCGACCACGACCCACGTCGTCTACTCTAGAACCACCACCGCCCGACCACCTTCCAGACCTCACCATCCCGGCGTCCCCGCCACACAAACCCCCATAACCACCATCACTAGTCATCACCAGCCACTGCCACTGCAGTCGGCCACCACTGCGACCGTTCGCGGCCACCAAAACCTAAAACCCCCAAAGTAACAACAAAGGAGAACCCCAAAAATTTAACGACCACCACCCCCTTACCTATCCGTCGCCGGCCGGAGATCCGACGCCACCCCCGCCGGAGAACATCCCAATGAGTTTCCTAACATCTCTCTCTCTCTCCCGCTCCTCCGCGCGCTACCCAAACCCTGGCCGCCGCACTGCATCAGTCTCCGCCTCCTCTGGCGAGCCATCTTCTCATCGATAACAGCCGTTCTCCGTTGCCTTCTGCCCGAGCTCCTCCGTGGCCGAGAAGCCCCGCACGACCTTCCTCCCTGACCGCCGCCACGATCCTGCCGCACAGCTGCCTCCTCTGCCGAAGTCTTGCCAGCCCCGTGCGCCTCCGAACATTCCGACCGGCGACTTCCCAAACCCACTGCTCCTCTTTCGACCTCCGTGCCACCGTACCGTCCGTCGCACTCCGTCACACCTTTCAGAGCTCCCGTCCTTCCCTTTCTCTTTCGTCACTCCCGCTCTCCCCGAGTCTCCCTCCTGCTCTCACGAACCCTCTCTCAGCTTCTCTCCCGCTATCCTCTCTGTTTCTCTCTCCCTCTTCGACTTTTTCAATCACTATACATTCTCTCTTCCCCCCCCCCAAATTTGTTATTCCTTCTCTGTTCTCTTTGTTCAGTTACTTATTATGTTCCTTGGGTGTTGGATGATTTGAATAGTTTAAAGAAGAATAGCACTTGGTTACCATTAGATTCTTTATTAACAAAATTACTATTATTATTATTATTATTATTATTATTATTATTATTATTATTATTATTATTATTATTATTATTATTGTTGTTATTTTCTGTTTTAAATCCCATACTGGTAGAACCTGTAGGTATGTATGTATGTTGGTATAATCAAAATTTATTATTAGTGTTATTATTTTCTATTATTATTATTATTATGGAGAGCAGCACAGTGCTGCTGTTCCTTTTATGTTCTTATTATAAATTCTATTATTTTACAAAATTTTGTTATAATAGGGGTAGCATACAATGCTCTATGATACAAGTATGTGATAGAGGCATTACTTTATATGTATATATATTTGTGGCCTATGAAAATATAGTTTCAAAAATTATAAAACAATGTTCGGTATTTTAAATAAAATATAGATTCACTATCTCAAATTATATTTTTATTACAAAGTTAATATTTTAGTCTAAAAACAATTTATGATTCTTTCAAATATTCTCTTAGAAATTATTTTAACTAATAAAAATATAATTTCAAGTATTACAATTATTTTCTTAAATAGTATAAGTATTAAGTCTACGCAAATTCTTCTTTTATCAATTCATTTCCGTGTCTGAGCCCAGTATTCTTATTCCCTTGCCAATTCTGAACTTCATTATGTCGACCCTAACTAATTTGACCGTCTTGGACCCAATGGAACTGTCCGTGCCACCATCAGAGGACACCTTGTGTAGTTGTTACCCGAAGTTGTAGTTCGTGACACCTTGATCATTGCAGTACAGCAAGCATCCTACCAGGCAAGACACCTTGTCATTTGTTGTTTATTTATTTAGCTCATATTTTATGCATTATTCATTATTATTTTTATGCAAAATAAACTGTGATACATGGCATAACCTGTTAGAACTTACTGTTCAGTTATATTTCCTGGTATGTATTATTTTTTCTTACACATTAAACCTAGATTTAAGGGACCACCTTTGTGTGTTGCATTCATAGGCCTTGACACATTTGTACCACATTGTTGTGAGTCACATGTAGAACTCGGACATGCGTGATTGGCTGGCCACCAGTACGTGTAAGCCGTGCGTTAGGAAATAACTGCTAATAGAATTCCATGCTAGAAGACTTAGCAGTTATGAATTGGCATTGGGCGGGGAGAACATGATTGGAAGTTGACTACCACCCTATCTATCGTAGACTCGCTCGCTACTGAGGAATGATAGGTAGACTATATGCTATAGACTCGCTCGATACTGAGGAATAGTATATAGTATTGTGACTCGCTACTGAGGTACTGTATTGATATTTTCTTGACTTGACCCGGTAGTCATGCGATCATGAACTGTTCTTAAAACTGCATTCACTTAGATTTGGTTAGGCGCCTTTATCCGTTAGGTATGAGTACTTTTGGTTTGGGTACTTGTATCTGACCGTGGCTTGGAACAATAACTTGTCACGGATTAGTTCATCACATCTTGTCCTTGTTTGGTTGTAGGTGTGGCTTACTACTCCGATGAGAAGGTATTGAACCTTGTTGGGGTCCGGATAGGTTCATAGCATGGAAAGATACGTCATCGTGAATTAGTTTACCATCTCTTGTCCTTGTTTGGTTGGAGGGTGTAAAACCCCTAAATTTTTACTATATATTTTTTTTATCTTTATCGATTTTGGTACTGGTTTAAATTTTTTGTACGTCGCATAGTCGTATTGTACGTCGTGCACGGAATTTTATTTTTCGTTTTACTCGACGAGTGCGAATATGTGCGAGCGTACATATTTTTAGAAAAACATTTTTTCTTTTTTTATGGTTTCAAAATAATATATGTAATAATTATTTCTAGCTATCATTTTCAAGTTTATGATTTAATTATGAAAAGCCTTTCATTTATACAGCTATAATAATAAATTATTTTTCTTATAAAATGGTATATTAGAAAAGTATATTTATGTAAACATTATTTGTACATACATATATATTTAGTAATTATTTATTAGTTATTTTAAATAAATAGTGTATTTTCGAAATTATTATTATAGCATTTTTAGAAACATATTTTGAAATTATCGTACCAATTTAAATCTTGATTTGATTTATGGATATATTTTGAATAGTAAATTAATATCTATAATTGGAGTTTGAGTTATCTTAATTGATTTTTAAATAAAGGATATAATTTAAATTAGATTTAAATTGGATTTTTATTGGATTTGGAATTGATTTCATTGTTTTAAATTAAGTAGAGAATTATCTACTTTGGGTTTAAATATTCCTAATTCCTATCCAATTGGAAATTTCCACATCCTATAAATAGGCAGGTACTCCTCCAATTTTTATCATCCACCAAATTGTCTCCACAAATATTTTTCCACCAAGATGTGTATTGTGTCCGTGTCCATATTTCTTTCTTTCCACTATCTTCATTTTTACAATTACATTATTTTCACTCGTGTCCTACACTCCAGACACCAAATTCCTAGCCTAATTCTTGTGTCGGACACAACTCCGACACAAATTCCAAATCCACAGATCCTAAGCCTAATTTTTCGCCGACGTTCCCTCGAACCCCGACAACCATCTGACCAGCCAGTCCTCGAGACCGCCCTGTCCTCCGCCACATCGCCATCATCGTTCCCCAACACCACCCCGTCTCCAATGTCAACCCCACACTTTGAACCGCCAACTCCTCGACCCGCCTCTGTTGACTTACGTCGAACTAAGAATAACCCAACCATCGCACACCGCACATCCGTAGCCACCCAACCAAACAACACCGTGGCCATCGCTGCGGCAGCCCAGCACCACCACCCAAATCACAACCAAACCCACAAACACCACCACCATCACCGGCGGCATCCGTCGACTCCAAAACCCTCGACCACCGCCAAACCAACTCCGGCCGCTGCCACGGACCACAACCACCACCACACAGAGGAGGAGAAAAAGGAAACCCTTACCTTTCCCGGCCGACCCCCGCATGTCCCCGACGATCCGTCGCACAGCGCTCCGGCGCCATGACCGCTGTCCACGACCAGCCCCCTCCGCCGCCGCGTCAACCAAGCCGACGCGAGCACGTCAGCCTCCTCCGCAGGCGCACAGCGGCCGCCTCCTCCACCCTCGAGCGTCGACGCCGACCGGCCGAGCTCGCCGTCCCCCAGCGCCTCCGCGCCAAGCCTGCGCCCCCTCACTTTTCCTCCGCCGGCACCCTCCACCGCGAGTGGCGCCGTGCTTTCCGACAGACCCGCCGGCGAGCCCCCGCTTGAGACATCAGCCGTACGGCGCCGCCCCAACTCCCTTTCTCCGTCGGCTGGATCCGGCTGTCCCCCGTCGGTGCCGCCTGGCTGTGCCCCCAAACCCCCACCGCCGCGGGCTCGTGTGACCCCCGACCGCTCCTCGCCTCTCGCAACGCCTCCCCGGCGGTGATCCACCGCCACGAGCGGCCACGCCACCGCCTCACGCCGGACCCCGATCCCACTCGCCAGCGCCGCACCCTCCGCTTCTCACCAGAGCCGCCCGCCGCCTGCTCCGCCGATGAAACCCCCTCTCCGACCTTCCTCTCCGCCTCTCTCCCTGGGTCAGCCGAGCCCCCACACTCTCTCCCTGGGTCCGCCTCCCGCTCTTCCCCACCTCGGCACCGCCCCGTCTTCTCCCTCTCTCTAATCTCTCTCTCTCTTCCTAATTGCTATTTTCTTGGTTGAAGACAAACTTCATTCTCTTTAATGAGAAGGAAAACTTTGTGTACTGAGTGTTCTCCTCGAAAGAGGAGAACCAACTTTGTTTTTTTATTATTTATTATTTATTTATTTTTCTTTTTTTTATTTTTGTTTAATTTATTATTATTATTATTAATATTATTATTAGTATTATTATTAGTATCATTATTATGATGATTATTATTAATATTATCATTATTTCTATTATTATTGTTATTATCATTATTATTAGGATGATTATTTATTATATTTAGTATTATTATTTTTATTATTATTATTATTATTATTATTATTATTATTATGGTGAGCAGCACAGTGCTGCTGTTCCTTTTATATTCTTATTATAAATTCTATTATTTTACAAAATTTTATTATATTAGGGATAGCATACAATGTTCTATGATACAAGTATGTGATAGAGGTATTATTATTACTATATATATATATATATATTTTGGCCTATGAAAATATAGCTTCAAAAATTATAAAACATTGTTCGGTGTTTTAAATAAAATGTAGTTTCACTACCTCAAATTTTATATTTTTATAAAGTTGATATTTTAGTCTAAAAACAATTTATGATTCTTTCAATTATTCTCTTAGACATTATTTTGACTAATAAAAATATAATTTCCAGTATTACAATTATTTTCATAAAAATAGTATATGTATCTAATTATTCAAAAATTTCTTCGATTATCTTTCTCTTCTGTAGCTAGTCCTATTCTCAACCCCTTGCCAAATTCTGTCCTTCATTATGTCCACCCTAACTAAATTGACCGTCATAGACCCGATGGAACAGTCCGTGCCACCACCCGAGGTCACCTTGTATAGTTATTACACCGAAGTTGCAGTTCATGCCACCTTGATCATTACAGCACACCAGGCGTACTACCAGGCAAGACACCTTGTCATTTGCTGTTTACTTATTTTTAGCTCATATTTCATGCATTATTTATTTTCTTATGTAAAATAAACTGTGATACATGGCATAACCTGTTAGAACTTACTGTTTATTTATATTTTTTGCTATGTATTACTTTTCTTACAAATTGAACCTAGATTTAAGAGACCACCTTGTATGTTGCATTCATGGCCTTGACATGTTGTATCACGAAGTTGTGTGTCGCATGTAGAACACGGACATACGTGACTGGCTGGCCACCGGTGCGTATAAGCCGTGCGATAGGAATAACCGCTAATAGAAATTGCATGCTAGTTTGACTTAGCGGTTATAGAGGTTTACTGTTGTGGATACAACATGGTAGGCATTGGGTGGGAAGAACAGCTCCTTAATGTATGGGTCATATATGCACTGTCCTGATTGTCGGTTATCTCCAGTGGGAGGTACGGTCCTGATAGCCGGTTATCTCCAGTAGGAGGTACGGTCCTGATAGCCGGTTATCTCCAGTGGGAGGTACGGTCCTGATTGCCGGTTATCTTCAGTGGGAGATACGGTCCTGATTCCTGATATTCCTGACCCGGCCCATGCGTCAAAGGTTTGTTCTTATTGCATTCACTAGAGTACGGTTAGGTACCCTATTATAAGCATCTCTTATTTATTTGAGCAATGTTTATTCAGTTTATATGGCATAATATTATGTGTCTTGTTACGTCCCTCTGAGGACCTGGTTATCTTTCCAGGTGTGTGCTCTTGTCTTTCGCAGGTATTCTAGCTTTAGCCGTGACCATTGCTATTTCTACGAGGATGATTGCATTTGGGTCGTCTTTGCTTCGCTCGCCATACTTATTTCATTTTCCATATATTTTTCCTTATTTTGTTGGTAGTGGATTTGTCTCCGCCCAACATATTGTATCACGACAATTCATTCTTATTATATTATATCTTTAATTTATTTATTTTGTGTGGATGAGATTAGTTATGGTTCTACTGCATTTTACAGCTTATGTATTCATACGAGGTTTTCATATATTGGAGTGTACTCCGTATGAATACAGCTAACATGTCTACGTTCCTAGTCCTACGTATTTTGGGACTGGGGCGTTACAGAGGGATGGTAAGCTAGTTTAATAGGTATGTATTGGACCATGTTATAATTCAATTGACTTATCTATTTGAGCAATATTTATTCGTTTATATGGCATGATATTATGTGTCTTGTTACGTCCCTCTGAGGACCTGGTTATCTCGTCAGGTGTGTGCTCTTGTCTTTCGCAGGTGCTCTAGCTCTAGCCGTGACCATCTCCATTTCTTCGAGGATGGTTGCACTTGGATCGCCTTCGCTTCGCTCGCCAAAAATTATTTCATTTTCTATGTATTTTTTTCTTATTTGTTGGTAGTGGATTTGTCTCCGCTCAACATATTGTATCAAGACAATTCATTATCATTATATGATATCTTCTATTCATTTATTTTTGTGTGGATGAGATTAGTTATGGTTCTACTGCATTTTACAGCTTATGTATTCATACGAGATTTCCATATATTGGAGTATACTTCGTATGTATACAGGTGGCATGTCTACGTTCCTAGTCCTACGTATTTTACGACTGGGGCGTTACAGCAGCTGGTCATGTAACTTGGGGCCCGGCTGGTGGGCTCCGCAGGTTCCATCATGCGCTTCTCTGAGTGCTTCTTGTGTCTCTGTACGAGACAAACAGCATAAGAGAAGTATGTCGTATGAGTGACGATATAGCATTTTGGTGGCCGAATCGTAGAAGAAACGGAGTGAACGCCTCCTGATAGAAGCTGCTACTCTTGGGTATTCAGACAGAATCCCATAAACTGCATAGTCTATAAATGGGAACCGCCAATCCCTGGTGCCTTCATCCGTTTCTACTTGTAACGAGTAGTTCTGACATGTGCACAGGGCATTCTTTGGACAAACTAATTTTTGGCCCGTTACTGAAATGGTATGATAAGATCCGACGGAGGTGGCCAAAGAGGCGGTGAGATCGGCTAGTACGTCGGCCTCCAAGTTCTGCAACTGTGGCACATGTTCTGTGAAGAATCCTGTGAAGGTAGAGATAATATCGATTGTCGCCTGGTTGTAAGGGATTAAGTCCTCATGTCGAACCTCGTAGTGACCTCGAACCTGACTGATGATCAATTTCGAGTCTCCATAGGCCTCGATGTAGTCAACCCCCAGCTGTTTGGCGAGTTGGAGTCCGATGATAAGGGCGTTATACTCTGCAGCATTTTTGGTGCATGACTCTGTGAGAGAATATACACGATTGATAACTAGGCCGTTCGGAGTAACCAGGACGATCCCGACCCCCGCTATGATTTCACCCTTTGGCCCCGTTCTTGAGGCTACGTCAAAAAACACGCGCCATACTGAGTTGTCCAAAACTGCGTTGGACTCCAGTACTTCATCGGGGATTTCTTCATAGAGTTTTAAATTTTCTAGCACCGGATGAGCCGCCAGGAAATCTGCCAACGCTTGGCCTTTGACTGCCTTTTGTGGGACGAATACTATGTCGTAAGGAGTCAAGAGGATTGCCCATGTGGCTAGTTGTGAATTCAGTGCCCCTGGCTTGGTCATAAGGACTCTGAGAGGGTTGATCCTGGATACCACTTGGATCGTCTGTCCGGTCACATAATGTCATGCCTTCTAGATGGCGAAGAGAAGGGTGAGACGTTCTTTCTCAACAGGATTATACCGGTGGTCGGCTCCAACCATGGTCCTATTGAGATAATATATTGCTTGTTCGTGGCCTTCTTTATTCTTTTGGGCTAATAAGGCACCAAGAGAATGATCCATGGCTCGGACGTACAGTAGGAAAGGCTTCCCCATGACTGGGGCTACAAGCATAGGAGGGCTGGTGAGGTACTTCTTGATGTCGTCGAACGTGCGCTGGCACATTCGATCCATTCAAAAGTGACCCCTTTCTTCATTAGTCTGGTGACGGATTGACATTTACCAGAGAGATTTGGTATGAACCTTCTTATATACGCCAGTTAGGGGTGAGCAAATACTGATCGATACCGAAAAACCGACCGAATATCGATTAAAAATATTTCGAAAAACCGAACCGAAAACATGTACCGATACCGAATTGTCGAACCGACTAAAATATGATATAATGGTAGTGCTGCGGTTTGAGTGTAATACCATACCGAAAATATCGAACCGAACCGAACCGATTCGATCCATATATATATATATATATATATATATATATATATATATATATATATATATATATATATATATATATATATATATATATATATATATATATATATATATTCTTTTTTGTAGAATGTTGTTCGTGATTAATTTATACTACTAATTTAAATTTTTATCTTTGTTTTGGTCAATTTCTTAGAACTTAGAATTGACTTTAGTGGACTTGAAGTTATGTTAAGAATGCTAAGAATTGAGTTTTTGATCTTTTGATCTTATGTTTCTGTGCTCATAGAATTTTGAAGTAAATTTTGGTTACTTAAACTTATACTAAAGATTAAACTTAGTGACCGCGTTTAATCTTTTAAACTCATTTTAGGTGTTTACGACTTGCTACATATTGTTCTCATAATTTTGATTAATTATTTGGTTGATAGAGGCTTGGCCTTAAAATTTAATACTTCCAAAAAAGTAAAAAAATATTATAGGTTAAAAGGTTCTAAAATATTAAGTGTGTTGATTGATCAAATGTTAACTGGTAAAATATCGATACCGAACAAAAATCGATCGAATACCGATTTAACCGAAACCAAAAAAACCGATTCTAAATGGTACGATATTGGTATTAATTTTTTAGATATCGATTTTAAAAAATACCAAAAAGTTTGACCAAATACCGACCGATTATACCGATGCTCACCCCTAACGCCAGTCGCCCCTACAAACCTCGAAGCGCTCGAAGGTTCTTTGGAGGTGCCATGTCAAGAATTGCTTTGGTCTTCTCCAGGTTGATATGAATTCTTTTTGCTGTGGTGATGAAGCCTAAGAACTTGCCGCTGGAAACGCCCAGGAAGGACTTGGTTGGATTCATTTTTAGCTGATGTGTCCGCATTAGATCGAACACCGTCCGTAGATCATCCAAGTGGTTGGATTTGTACTTGCTTTTTATGGCGACGTCGTCAACATAACACTCTACCGTCTTCCGGAGATGCTTACGAAATATGGTACTCATAGCCCTTTGATAGGTAGCTCCTATATTCTTTAATCCGAAAGGCATTACTATGTAGTAATACACCCCATTCGGAGTCCGAAACTCCGTATGCTTTTCGTCTTCGGGAAGTATCTTGATCTGGTTGTAGCCGGAGGATCCATCCATAAAGCACATACGCTCGAAGCTACAGGTGTTGTCAATCATCACGTCGGTGATCGGGAGAGGGAACTCATCTTTAGGACAGGCCGAATTGAGGTCTCTGAAGTCTATACAAATTAGTATCTTTCCGTTCTTCTTAGTGACAGGGACAACATTTGCTACCCAATCTGGGTGCTGCTCTTCGCGGATGAAGTCGCTCTCGATGAGTTTATCGACCTCCTCCTCGATAGCATCCATAATATTGGAGCAAAATCGACGTTGTTGCTACTTCACAGGTTTAACATGGGGCAGGATATTGAGGCGGTGCATAACCACTTGCGAGTTTAGCCTTGGCATATCTTCGTAATTCCAGGCGAAGACATCGATATACTCATGGATGAGCTGTATCAGGGACTGCGTGTCATCTTCTGTTAGACTTTTGTTGATAAAGATGTACTTAGGAGAGGCTTCATCTCCTAATTCGACCTGAACGACTTCATCTTCCATAGGGGGTTCGTGCTGCTCGAAATGCCACTTCCATTGGGATCCTAAGCGCTGCGCCCTGGGTTCGTCTTCGAAGTACTCGAACGCTTGGTCTTCTTCCTCGACTGGGGGGTTTAGGGAGACATGTTGGCGGATAGTGTTTCCTCGAAGCCCCGAACGACTCTGTCATCAGAGTACAGGGTGTCCTCTTGCTCGTAACTCGATGCTGTTAGAAGATTCACCACTTCTACTGCCACGTCGGAGACTGGAATGATGTCATGCTGTGCCTCTGCGGCTGGACTACTCTCAGACTGGAGAGTAACCATGTTGGCCATGACAGTCTTCTCTTCGTTAATCCAACGATATGACATTGGCGTTAATGAGGCGCTGAATTTGTCCCTTCAACACATAGCAGTCATGTATTGAGGGACGTACTGGTGATAATGGCAGTACTTGGGATGGTCCACCTTTCCCACTTCATCAGGTCGCCTGGGTGCCGGGATGGACAGTTTACCACTCTTCGTAAGCATCTCGAAGAGCTCCATGTATTCTCGTAATTGAAGGAGTAAGTCTCCCTCGGCCTCTACGATCCCGCGGATTTGGGGTTCACAGCTGCTGAACCTTTGGAGATGTTGACGATCATGGTGTGCTTGCCTTTTCCATCTTTAGGGTTGTTGCTGGACGAGCGTCTTCTCTTGTATTCAGGCACAGGAAACTGTAGCCTCAGGAGCTGCACGTCTTGGGCTTTCCTTTGTGCGGCATCCGCCTCTATAATGAAAGACGTCCACTCCGTGCAGGGAGCACTGTAGCACAATTTTATAGCGGACAACATGTTCTTGCAGTAGGAGTCCATAAGCATGGGCTCAGGCATGCTTGGTAGTAATCTGAGGGCTGCCTAGTGAAAGCGCTTAATGTATGCATGGATAGGCTCTTTTTCCCTCTGGACAATTTCCATGAGAGTCGACATGGTCATATCCATGCCTCCTTCGTAGAATCGGTCCATGAACCGGGTCTTCAGGTCTTCAAATGAGGAGATACAGTCGTCTAGAAGACTGCCGAACCACTCATAGGCTACCCCCTGCAGGGCTCCTATGAATATGTTGGATAGTAGTGCGTCATCCTTTGGCAGGTGCCCTGTTACTGAGGCAAAGTACCTCAACTATTGTCAGGGAGACCCCTTTCCTTCATAAGGTGTAAGCGTCTGCGGATTGTATTTGGGAGGATAGATGACATTGTCCCATTCGACAGGGTATGGCTGCCGGATCCCCATCTTTCGGAGTGTTGCTTACTTCTCCTTGGCATCATGACAAGCATACAGCTCCTTAATGGCCTGTTGTATCTCGGCCAGCATTACGGAGCTTGTAGCCGATGGAGTAGACGAGGATGGTCCTGCCTGATTGGCAGTAGACAACCTGCTGGATTCGTCATTGGTTGGCAGATTACATGCAGGTGTAGAGGCAGCGAGGGCCATGCTACTCTTGAGGTCGATTATGATCGAGGACAGGGTCTTCATGGTGTCCGTCAGCGTATCTAACTTCGTCTCGAGGACTTCGATACGTCTGAGAGCTTCGTTGTTGTCTTCCTCATTGCTATCGGCCATGAACATAGATCGAGTGTGAGGGTGACTCGAAGGAGCCATAGATCCTTCACTTTCGGACTCTGTATGGTTGCTATCCCCGGTCTGGTGACTGGCAGTGCCAATGTAGACATCCGTGTCGTATTGCACCTCGTCAGATTGGAACATAGGATTGTCATGCATGGTAGGAGGCTGGCTACCCCAGTTTTTGATAAGGCACCCAATGCAGATCTAGAACGAGTGCCTTGGAACACACCTGCATCAGGTACCTTAGCTTTACTGTTCTCTGACCTCCTTTTCGGTTGCAACCGATATGAAAGGATTCTGGAAAGACTTTTTGAAAGCTCTAGAACCCTGTGCCGTGTACCATGTGGCGATACGGGGCTCATCTTCTTTATGGCTCACCGACCCCCTGTTAAGCCTCTGGCATGGGGTCGGGGTATAGTAAAGTCTCTGGAAGACAGAATGCCTGCTCGGCAATGGCGCAGTCGTCTGCGGACAACGGCAGTTGATGGTAATCTGGGTGCAAGAGTGCCTTGATTTAGGCATGTCTTGTGCCATATATTCTTCTTTCGCTTGGGAGAGGGTTAGATCTTCTGTCATAGCACTCCCATTGCACATACAGGAAAGCTGCATGTAAGCAAAGCTGCAGGTAAGCACGGTCAGAGCAGGTTTGGCCAGGAAGCCTCCTGTCGCGCCTGCGGCTATGCTGCTCGCGTGGCTCCCTCTCCGTGGGACATACCGCTGGGCTTAGCTTACGCATAGGAGTACCCCAGTGGAAGGAAGATTCGACTGGTTGAGACATCAGAGTACGAGAACCAGTCTTGTATAGCTTTCCGTCGGCTGTGTGTGTTACTGTCAACACGAGCCTCTGGTCAGCCACTAGTGTCGCATACTTGTTGTATGAAGCACGTGCCACATAGGATCTCTTCCTACTACCCCCAACGGGCGAGTAGCATTCAGAGTCTGCCGAAGGTTTACTTGAAGGGAAAGCGATTCTGTCGAAGACAGATCTCCTTTCCGGCAATACTCCCGTCATGAGGGGTTAGACCGGTATACGCTTTCTTTGGCATCGTTCCTTCGTCAGATCAATAATGGAACCACCATCTTCCTCGCCATGCTTTTTCGGGATGGGAATCGGGCGAGGGGATAAGGATGTAGCAGCCGGGATCTTCTTTGTGGCCTTGACATTGAGGGGGTCCTGAGACGCAGTTCCCACCATCGTGCTGCTGGCTGTAGCCGCCTTAGGCCTCTAGACACGTCGAGTCTTCTTCGGTTGTATGAACCACTTCGAAGTCTTAGACTTTTTATCAGAGAGAAGATCTTTAAAAGCCCGTTGGTCGAAGCGTATGACCAGCATGTCTTGAGAAGCTCCCACCAAGTTGTCCTCAGATTGCGTCACCGCCTTCTCGTTGGAAGAGAAGGTAGTCCCCAGCAGAGTCGCTATTTTGTTTGACATAACAAAAGATTGAATAAACTTTTTGTTTTATTGAACGTACACGGTATCTGTGTACAAAGAAGGAAGTCCTAAATAGGATATTCTAAGTACAAGGAGAAGAGGTTTCTGGAAAAGTGTGATGGTGGAGATCGAGCGCTGCAGTGGCTCTTTTACTTCGTTGACGATCTGATGACGTTGACGATCTGATGACGAATCAACCTTGCTATGGCTCTCTGACGCCTTTGATGGAACTCTTGGATAACCAATCAAGAGGCTATCTAGATGAAAAAATCCCTTAAAGATGGTTGGTTGGTTGGTTCTTTGGTTGATAGGAGGATGATGGTGGTCGACTCTTCGTGGATAGAGATTGCTGATCCTTTGAAGATTGTCGATTGTCAATGTTCTCTCTCTCTTTTTCTTTTTTTTGGTAGAAGAAGAACTTCTATTTATAGAGAACCGAGCATATATGCGACGTTCCTGAGATATAAAAGAATCTTTCGTCATTGTACGGTATGGGCTTCTGCGGCGGTGACATGTGACGGACATCGAGATTCCCCTCAAACGAAATATCTGGTAGTTATAAACATAACCGAAGGAGGTGACACATGGTGCGTACCGATTTGCCTATTCGGATACAGCAGAGTAAATCTTAAGATTTTATCCTAGATTTGGAGTCTAACTGATCCTCGTCTAAGATTTAAATCAATCTGATATGATATAAGTCATGATTTCATCCCAATCTTCTCTGTAAGCGGCGGTTTAAACAAACAAATTGGGGTGGACCCATGCTTTCTATGCCTCTGGTAAGGACTAAGTGCTGCTGTGCTTCTGGGCGACGAGTAGACCGTGCTTCTGGAGATGATGGAACCTCTGTGCTTTCAGGCGACGAGTGGACTTGGCTTCGAATGATGATGAGACTTCTGTACATATAGAGCAACTTATGAAGCTGTGTTTCGGGCTGCCGGAGTCATTGTGCTGTAGACGACAAGTAGACATGTACTTTAGGTTGGCGAGATTATCGCGCTTTTGGAGCGACAGGTTGACTTGCATTGGTTGTGCGATGGGAGTTTCCAAGTCTCTTGTAGAGAAGTAACTTAAGCTTCTAATCCGGAGCAGATGACTGCGCCATGGAAATGGAGATGGTGTGAACATATCACCATCCTATGCCTCAAGTAGACGCAGGTAAGTAGTTGTGCCTCTGAACATTAAAGACGTTGGCTGCGAAGGAAAGGGTATGACACCCTTGTGCGTCTGAGATTGGCACAGGCAGGTAGCTGCACCTCTGGAGTGAAGATACTGGCTTCTGAAATAAAAGAAGGGGAGTGAGGCCTACCACCATCTTGTTTCTGAGGTTAGCACAGGCAGGTAGTTACGCCTTTGGCTTGAAGGCTCTGGCTTCTTCAAAGTGCTGAGTTACTGATATGCTTCTGAGAGGCTGCGCCCACAAGAAAATTAGAACATGCTTCGACGAAGATCAATCTTCCAGTGTACGTATCGAGAAGAAGGAATGTTGCGCTTCGACGAAGACTGCATCCCTTGTAGATCCCTCTAGGCTCTGTCGAATCTGTACTAGATCCTTTGTAGAAGAACATAATTAGTCCCTTATGTATAGTCCTGATGTATCTGTACAAGACTTTGGTAGATATGACAATAAAGAGACTTCTCTCCATATCTTCTGTTTTGCCTTTTTAGTACTGAGCCTCAGTCTTTTGCATCTTCTGCGCTTTGGCGAAGGGATGTCTTCAGCTAAGATTTTTTATGCTTCTATAATAAGTTGGGTCTGTTATGAGGGAAAAAAGCTTTCTGGCTTTCTTTTTCTTCTCTCAGAAGTTTTTCATCATAGTCTTCTTCTTCTTTCAAATCCTAACTTTTTTTGCCATGGCTCCCAAGAAATCAATAACTCTGAAAGCTCCAAGGCGAGCTCCAAAAAGACTAGCGGGACGGCGACTAGCTCCAGACCGACCGTCGTAAGTACGAGACAGACGAGAACGTCGACGACGAGACAAGCTGGAGAGGCCACAACGAGCACTCGACAGGCCAGAGGGAAGCAGCTAGCCTACGAAGCCGCCGTTGCTAAGCAAGCTCCTAAAGTAGGAGTCTCAGTGCAGGAAGACGTGTGGCTGCCTGTTTCCAGTAGGTGTCTGATCAACATTTGACTTTCTTGGTTTGTTGATGCATATGAGCGTCGACTCTTAGGAGCGTCGTCTTGAAGATATGCTGATCCCTTTTCCTGCTGATGTGCATGGGTGCCATTCCTCGGAATGTTATTCTGAAGATGTGCTAAGGCTTTTATTAATCTAACACGCAGAGTTGTTACTTTCTATAGAGTAATGACCCACTCTGTGCCAAAATTTTGCACAGCCAGTGTCTTTGTGCAGTGCTTTCGATAAAGTAGCTGCACGGATATTTTTTGGCTGACTGTGCAGATGATGACTGTGTGGACGTTGGTACAGTGCTTTTGTTTCTGCAAAATATTTTGCATATTTTTGACGTACTTTGTTCATGTACAGTTCATGTGTCTGCGTCTCTCTTCGGGGACATCCTTTTGAATTCGGCAGTTTGTGCCTCGAGCATAAACATTGATGAGGCACTTATCACTCATGTTCGGCAGCTGATCACCCAAGGTCAATCGAAAGGGAGACTAGTCAGGATACGGGATCAACAGCCTATATACTTTTGTCGTATGATGGACCGGTCCAAGTTGTCTTCCCCCTATGACCCCATCAAGATGCTGAAACCTTCGTTTCTTTTTGGTGATCAGCTGGTCTTGGAAAATACCAAGCTCTTGGAGATAAACAAAAACTGGTATTTTGAGAATGATGGTCTCTCTCTGTACGTTCCGTTGATCGATTGGCACATCCCGCTTTCGGTCTTCTTTTGCATAGCCGAGAAGCGTTTTATGGAATGGGACCTAACCCCGATGCGAGGAGGTTTGATGACTGGCCATATCAAAATGGAGGGGTGCTCCACCCAGAGGGATTCTATCAAAGTACACCCGACGATCCATCAGCTACGTTGTGGGTATTACTTTCTGGTTGTTTGCTTATAAACTTTACCACAGAAGTGCATCCGTTTCGAGCCTCTCTTTTTGCTAATCGGCTTCTGGCCACAGGCTATAGATATCCGAAGGGTATGTTCCATGACGAACGTTGGATTTTCCCCAAGGTGGCATGGAGCGAGATAACCCCGTGGGTGTCGGGTAGATTCAATCAGAATTTGATAGGTACGGGCCTGCGTCGCACCATCAGGGCTACTGAGCATGGAATAGATATCAATCGTTCTCTGTTTATAGCCTTGCTGGAACTATTTAACCACCAAATCGGGACCTTCTTTACCCCTTGTGGAGAGATAGGTTTGGCCCGCCATGAGATGCGTGCCATCTCGAAGCTACCATGGGGGGACACGCCGTATGAGAAATATACCCCTTATAAGGAGGAGTTTCTAATGCTGGAGAACAAATGTCATGAGATGATGGCTGTGTATAAGGAGTTGCTTTGCAATCACCAAGTATGCACGTGCCAGGACCGGATGCAGGCTCCGCCATATATCAAGGCCTGGACGGACTATATCTTTACCAAGAGTCCGTCGATGCCGGAGGAGGTTTATTTTACCGCACGCCGAGCATATATTACTGACGAAGTAGACGATCAGATGGCTGAAGCAAGGGTATCTACTCCTTCAGTAGATGTCAAAGGGAAACCCACCTCTAGAGTTCATAATTACTTCTGTCAGAATCTGATTTCATAATTACTTCTGTCAGAATCTGATTGCTTTAAGTCCGAAAGCAACCTTAGTCGCCTTTCTGATGATATGGCTACGGAAGGCCGTGGTTCCAGGAGGTTCTGGGCCGGCGGGACGAATTATTCAGGACTTGATTCTGCCAGCTGTGAGGCTAGCCTTCCAATATTCTCTGGCTCTACTGCCGGCCATGGTATGTGACATCCTGCACGGTTTGCAAGATTTTCCAAAAGGATAATAGAGTGTCGCGAGGGAAACAAGGAATTCCCATGGGTTGGACCCCCTGCCATTACTTGATGGGTTGGTTGGCTTTGTACCACCCTGGTCTGATAGTCCTTAACACTATTGAAGGTTATGAGGCAGGGGACGCGACGCTGCGTAACTATCGTCATGTGAAATAGCTCCATCAGGATGTCTCTATATGTAGACGGACATTGGGTCGTTTAGACGGCTACACTCTCGCCAGGGTTTTGCCCACATAAAAGGGTTTCTTTGCGGATGATGAGCTAGTGGATAGTAACCTAAGTTTCGGTGCCTTCCTCTGGTTGCAGTCCATCCGACCTTCCCACTTGGTGTACCAAAACCGAAATCGGGTGTATTTGGAGTCTTACTTGCCTAGCTGATTCGTACGTCAGTTTGGTTATAGCCAGACCATGATGGGCAATCCCATCTCTTGTCTTGGCTATGAAGGAAGTCTACTGGATGGTGCTAGGGCATGGTGTTATTACAATACCGGTAGCACTGGAGCAAAGTTCACAATCCTCTCGATGCATGAGGAGACTCATATTTTGTATTCCGCTGTAAAGTTCTAATGTGTTGCAAACAACTTCTTACCAGAGTACAATCGAGGGGGAAGCTTGCTTGAGGGGACGAAGTTTGAGACCCCTTCATTAGCTTCTAAGCGTCTCCAGGGGCTTGCATTATCGGAGAGTTGAACCACAGATGGCTCTAGCTCATCGTGGAAGGGGAGAGAGAGAAGGAAGTGCTCCTAAGTAACCCACAAAAATGTCAGGTTTCTTCCGGAGTGAGCCCTCCTCTTGTAAAAAGGACAAGAATAGCTATTGTGCCTATGCGGGTTGGACCCTCCCAACAATCTCTATTGGAATGGAGTGCCCCACCCGTTGAATCTTCTTCGCGGGTAAGCCTCAACATTTTTTTTGAGATTTTACTCCGTACTTTTTGTTCACTACTGCTTTGTTGGCGTAGGCGGAGCCCACATGGTCGGAGAGACTCAGGGAACTTCCCGATGAGCCTGCTCCAGAGGTGTCTCAAGTCGAGGGGAGACTGTAGCTGATGAAACTGCTGACTCAGAAGATGTCCCTCCTCCAGCTCCTTTTGAGTATGAGACTCGAGGCCCTTTAGAGCCATTGGCTTCACTTCGGCAGGAAGATTTCACGGGGCCGATTAAGGATGGAACTGTGGAGGTACCCGAGGCCGACGCGGTGGTAGTCGAGGACGAAATTCTGAAGTCTGTACCTGTGACGGGCCAATGGGACGTAGATGCGAAAGGAATTACCCAAGATCCTTCCTTCCATCATATCTTCTCCCCATGTTGAGAAAAGTATTGAGGATAGTCCTGCTGCGCCAGAGGAGGAGAAGGATTATCCAGCCGAGGAGCTACCTTTGGCAAATCTTGAGGATTCGTCTCGACGATCGGTCGACGCTCCTTTGGAAGGGTCGACAGCGAAGGCTGTTAAAGAATTGCTTGTCAGGATATTGAAGGGCCGACGAAAAGTACTGTCGAACAACTGGTCGACGAGATCATTCTAAGAGCCACCGAGGAGGCGGTTGTGGAGTTGGCCGACGTGGTTCTTGGTGGAATGACCGGGGAGACCATTGTAGTACAAGTTGATGTGGCTGCTGATGAGCTGATAACTGAGGTCCCAGGTGCGGTAGCCATTGAGGTGATTATTGAATACAGTGTTGCTGATGAACCTGCCGATGTCACCGTCAGGGGTCCGATCAAGGAGACCGGGGAAGGACCAACCGAAAAGACTGTCGATGAGCTGGCTGCTGGAGCACTGGTCGAAAAGACCACTAAGGAGTCAGTCGTGCCGACCGCTGAGAAGATAATCGCTGCGGTTGCTCAATCTTTGGTTCATGCGGCTTTGGTTGCGGATATGGTTAAAGGATCAGTGAGGGAGCTTGCTGAAGAGCCAGCCGCTTCTTTTGCCTATGCACTACCTACGACATCTGCCATAGTTATAGCACCATCCGCAATACCTAGACGTGTGTCGGCTGCCGTTATTGCCCTGGAACCCTCCGTCGCAGCATCCTAGTGACCCCTATGAGTTTGGCCAACAATGCTTATTATACTAATCTCATTCTGAGCACCAACCGTTATGATCTGATACGTGAGATTGAAGGTGTCCTGTGGAATAACCAGACACTTAGGCAGGCTCGATCTATAGTGAGTACCCAATTTGTGGCCTTGTACGGCTATCCGGAGTTCGGAGCCACTGCCTTAGAGCGATTGACGATCTGCTGGCCGATTTGGAAGACACTGTCTTAGAGCTTCAAAATCTCGAGCACAGTCTTTCAACCCTAGCGGATGTGAAGCTAGAGAAGATGGCTTCTGAAGCATCCCAGCATATGCAGAAACGTCGAGCCTCGACTGACAGGCTGGGCGAGGTTGATATTGCGATCGAGGAGGTGACCGACGCAGAAGAGGCTCGGGTATGTCGTCGTGCAGCTGCGAAAGATCAGTACGAGGCCTTCAGGAGCTGATCCAGAGGCTAGAAGAGACTTTGGCACTCACGGAAAGCGATTTGAAGAAGTCGAGGGACGAGGAAGAGGCCCTTCGTCAGTGCTCCGACACTTTAGCCCAAGAGAATGAGAGTATTGGTGTGAGCCAGGCGGAACTGGCTCTTGCACACCAAAACCTATCCTCGACTGAAGATGAAGCTGCTCGCTATCAGGAGGCCAAGCACAGAGCCCAAGCATTGGTTGGCCCGCAGATCGCTCTTTTAAGGAGCTGACTAGAAGGCCTTATGCATCGGTCTTCCCATTTTTGACTTCTTTTTGTCTTCTTGTCTCTCGGTTTGCGAGAGACTACTTTTGTAAACAAAGAAAGAAAACCCTTCCATTTTATAAATAAAAATTTTGGTTTTGTCTCTCTGCTTGTCTTTCTGCTGTGAACTTTCTTGTACTAGAATGAGAATTCCCTCAAAGGTAGCATGACATGAGGGGACGAAGATAAATTTGTTGGGGATAAGGTGTTTACTCAGAGGTGATATGGACTTGGCAAACACGGAATTTTTTTGGTGGTAGGACTTTCCTTTCTCAGAGGTTATATGGACATGGCAAGGATAGACTCTACGGGTGTATAGAGACGACTCAGAGGTAATACGGATGTGAAAGGTTCTATATATAATTATAACAACCGTGGGGTTTGTCATGGAAGGAATGTCTACTCAGAGGTAATATGGACATGGTAGGCACAATCTTCACTAGGGTGTAGAATAACAATTCAGAGGTAGTATGGACGTGAAATATTTTCTAAATAGTTTATGACAACACAAGGTTGTCGTAGAAAAGACTACTCCTTAGAGGTAATATGGACATGGTAGACACGAACTTCGTTTAGGGTGCAGAAAAATAATTCAGAGGTAGTATGGACGTGAAATATCTTATCTACTAGGGGTGATTGTAGAAGGGATGAATTCTTTTAACAGAATTCAGGAACGCCCAAGGGGATGTGGGCGCCTATGCTGGTTTGAACTTCAGACATAGTACTTGAGAAATTTTTTATTGATTGACATCATTAGCAAGTCATCGTTTGGTTTGGCCAGTCGGTAGGCACCATTGGAGTAGACCGTTTCTATGACGAACGGTCCTTCCCATTTGGGCTCAAACTTTCCAGCCGTCTCGTGAGTCATCACCATCAGTCTTCAAACTGATAAGACGAGGTCGCCCACTTGGAATGTTCTTTCCCGGACCTTTTTGTTGAAGGCCCAGGAAATCCGAGCTTGGTAAAGCTCGATTCGTTACTGAGCTAGCAGACGTTTTTTCATCCAACGCCTCTAACTCTTGTAGCCGCCGGTGTTGATTATCTTCGTCGGTTAGCTGATTGGTGATGGCTACCCGTAAAGACAGGATCTAGATCTCTAGGGGAAGTACTGCCTCGCTGCTATAGACAAGAGAGAATTGTGTATTGCTCATAGGTGTTCGAACAGTTGTGCGGTAAGCCCATAGACATTCACCAAGCTTCTCATTCAAGTCGCGCTTATTAGAAGAAATAACTTTCTTAAGTAATTTGACGATAGTCTTATTGAATGCTTCGTCTATCCTGTTTGTTGCAGGATTGTATGCCATTGATGCCACATCCTGTAATCGATTCTTATCGCAGAACCGATGGAATGCGTGGCTCACGAACTGTGGACCATTGTCATGGATAATCCTTTTGGGCACTCCTAAGTGGTATATGACGTGATGTTTGACAAAGCTGATCACGTTCTAGATTTTTACCTTGGCTAGAGGTACTGCTTCCGCCCACTTAGAAAAGTAATCGATGATGGTGAGTATGAATCGGTGTCCTCTGGAGGATGGTGGACTGATTGGTCCGATGATATCCATTCCCCATGCTTCAAATGGCCAGACGGCCGCCGTGGGGTGTAGGAACTCCAAAGGTTGGTAGATGAAGTCAGCATGCAATTGACATACCCGTCACTTCTTTGCATAATCAATGACGTCTGCCATCATAGTGGGCCAGTAGTAGCACATGCGATACAGTCGGTCCTGTAACTTGGGACCAGGCTGATAGGCTCCACAGGTGCCATCGTGCGCCTCCCGGAGCACTTTTCGTGCTTCTGTCTTGCATAAACATCGTAAGAGAAGCCCTTCGTATGAGCGACGGTACAGCATCTTAGTAGCTGTGTCGTAAAAGAACCGGAGAGAGTGTCTCTTGACAGAAGTAGCTTCCTTCAGGTCTTCAGGTAAGATCCGGTAGACTGTATAGTCTGTAAACAGGAACCGCCAGTTCTGAACGTCAACGTTAGCGTCTATCTATACTATGTAACTCAGACACATATATAGATTGTTCTTTGGGCAAGCAAGCTCTCGGCCCATTACCGTGACGGTATATTGGGTTCCAACAGGAGCTGCTAGAGAAGCAGTGAGACCAGCTAGCACGTCGACCTCTAAGTTCTGTAATCGAGGTACATGTTTTATAAAGAAACATGTGAACATAGAGATGATATCGATTGCTGCCTGGTGGTATGGAACCGGATCTTCATGTCGAACTTCGTATTGTCCTCGAACCTAGTTGATAATCAGTTTCGAGTCACCATAGGCTTTGATGCAGTCAACCCCCAGCTGTTTAGTAAGCTGGAGTCCGATAATGAGAGCGTTATACTCAGCGACGTTATTGGTGCATGACTCCATGAGAGAATATGCACGGTGGATGACCAAGCCGTCTGGAGTGATGAGAACCACTCTGACCCCTGTAATGATCTCGCCTTTGGGCCCTGTTCTTAAGAACCGTCAAAGAACATACGCCAAACCGAGTTACCTAAGATGGCATTGGACTCTAGGACTTCATCTGGGATATCGTCATAGAGCATTGATGTCTCTGGCACGGGGTGTGCTGCCAAGAAGTGTCACATCTCGATCCCGGAGGATCAAAAACTAACCACTGGGCGTGATACCGTACAAGTCTAGATTGTACTTGTACAAGGCAAAACCATTATAGTTCCCAATATTTCTCAGAAAACAACGACAATGCAGTAAAACCAAGCAGATATATTGAAGTCATAATAAGATATGAAGAAATGTATCTCTTTATTGATAATTGTAATGGATTACAAAACTTGTAGCTAAATACAGAGTTTACATCATATTACAAGACTTTTGAATAGCCAACTGAATATACACTTGCCATTTAGGCTTTACAACCAAACATGCCGACTTTGCTTACAATCTCACTTGTTCATCTGAGTTACACGGTTCTATACATTATGTCCCGTATAGCAGAGGACATCGTCTTGTAAGAAGAGCTTCTGTGCACCCATCCGAATTATCGATGCCAAGCACCGATCAAACGATTTCCTCATACATGAGCACCTGTAATATTGCCCACAACGTGGTCAGTAAATCATCAATATACTAGCAAGCGGTGCTGGCCCAACTCAACTAAGAAGACAACACTAAGTAATCATGTTATAAAATATTATTAACAGTGGTCTTTCTCGTTGCCTTAGGGTCAATTTCATGTTTATAGCTGACAAGAAGTAAAGCATGCAAATCTCATAGACAACATAGTTTAAATCATACAGTTATCACCCTTTGGTAATTCTTACCGACGGTCGTGTAGCCATCCCTGTATATTTATAATACTTACTCAACTTGCACAAGACATTATTAGGAACAATATCATAATTTAATATAATTGTCACCGTTCAGGTGATTCTTACCATCGGCCGACATTCTTCCCTATAATTAAGTAATAACTTACTCTGTCTGCATATGACATCATTAGCACTGGACCTATCTATATGAAGGCCACTGGCGGCACGCCATCTTAGACCGTCTTTCTGGCAAACGGCTAACTCCGAATGGGGTGCAAATCTATAGGAGGTTTTCGAAGCACCGTACTACTACTTCAGAACCATGGATATTTTGGCATCCTTTCAGTGGGCGGTAGCAAGCCCCCACTGGAAGTCCCAAAATCTCGATGTCAATATGTTGACACCATCCTTGTTCCCCTAGGATGAACCGGGTCCGTGGTCGCGGAGTACCATTCTGGGAACTACCTTGTGCACAAGTTGTCCATGACCATTCAAGTATATACAACTTATCTATGAAGAAAACGTATACTGCATGATAAGGAAAACTGAGTACTTCAGCCACCATTTTCATTCGTATTACCATCTTTCTCATTCTAGGGTCTTGGTGTAATCAACATTCTATATTGGCGACGGGATAATAGAATGTAGTTATCCAATCCATTTTTCACATCTTTGATACCATACATCTTTCCAACCAACTCAATGTACTCACCGCCCAATTCTTGGGACTTAGCATCTGTTTTAGCATATGCATTCATACAGACAAAATTCAAACATACTCACTACCCAGTTCTTGGGTCTTGTTATATATGTTACCATCTATCCATCGAGCTAAGGCTCGACATACTCACCCCTAAGTATTTGGGACTTTTCCTTCACCTGTCATGTATTTCATAGCACAACACGCAAGCATACAATTCATTGAAATGATATGCAACAGCTTTTGGGTCATGTGATTAATTATCTTTCATTATCTTTCCAACTTTCATGCAAGGTATTATTCAGCAACTCAATAATTAAACATAGCATACTATCCTTTAATTAAGCGTGAAGCTAAAAGATCTTCGAAGGGTTCAATACTACTCACATTTGTAAGACGTTTCCTACCATGATCGCATAGCCTTCTAAGCGATCATTCGCATATTTCCAAGTCCAACAAGGCTTCACCGAACCAACCATCCATCATAAGGCATCTTGTGGGTCGGGACACTACAATATATACCACTCAGAAAAAGTTTCGTCCTCAAAACTTAAACAAAATTCATCCCTAAAACTTTAACCGACTTTTATAAAACTTCTCAACGATCAACTTGCACCATTTAACATTTCTTTGCAATATCTCGATTGATTTCAAGTAATGTACCATCTCATCACAGCATTCCAATTTGATTCAAAATAGTTTACCATCTTTGTTCTTCCTCCAACACTCGTGCAATTTTCTTAGCACATGATAATCCTCCTCGTGGCTTCGTTTGAATTCAGCATACCACTTAGTTGGAATCATACACATATTTTAGGCATCCCATAAATACCTGCACTTCAGCCAAGTTCAGTGATAGAGAAAACGAACGAGCTACGGGATAACTTATTTTTCGAACATCAGTGATTGCTCTGAGCATCTTTTATATTCACAAGTTGGTTATTCAATTATCCAACCAACCAATAACACAATGAATGTTACAAATTTCAACTTGAGAAAATTTTCCAAAGCCGATCCAAAATATTCCCAAAGTATTCCTTTCAAGTTCATTGTCATTCATACCACCAAAGTTTATAAATCCCATAGCCACATTTCATTTCGATACCCCGATTCTCATCGATCAATTCTTGTACTCGTCATCGTTCGCATCCATACACTTTGTTTGCGACTTGTAAATTTTTTCGATTATGATCCATCCTTCAAATTGTACCATCATTCTACTCTAGTAACATTTCTCGCTGTACTCAAATATTTTCTTGTATTGATCAAGCCAACATATTATCCTCTCGCATAAACAACTCTCATATTCCAGTAATATTAGTTTCAAGGGTCCTTTTAACATTTCTTTCGCTCTCGTCGATCTCGACTACATGTACTATCCAATTCTGTCGTTACAGTTTTCCCTCCAATTCCAATATGATTATCCATCAATGAATTTATTCTGACTGTCTCAAGACAACTATCGTCATTTTAAGCATCTCAATATGATTCAACCAACCAAATCCAACTAGCTTTAGCAAATTTTTGATATTCCCAAATAAGGCAACAAAATTCTAAAACCAACATGATCTGTCATTCCATCCAACATTATAACATCGAATTTTTCAATCTCCATTCCATTCCAAAGTTTACTTTCTGACACATCTTACTCATTCGGACTATACCTACGCAACATCAATAAAGACATCCTAGGGGTTTCCAATAGTCAACTTAGCATTCAGTCAAGTCTCTACGGTCAGCTAATCTAAGCTAAACCAGACATTCAGCTAACTCATATGAGATGGATAGCTATCAAGGACATACTTATCTCTTATCTTAGAGGCAACCAATTCTTATCATAGGGACTCTATTTTATCTTAGGGACAATCTATGATCCGACCAACTTAAGGGACATGGGACACCACCCCAATCTTATGAACTTATACTCCAATACGCACAAAAGAAATACCATTGCCAACAAAATCTGAAACTTAGGCAACCAACCGACATTCTAGGCAACGAACTGACATTCTAGGCAACTAACCGACATTCTAGGGTCAAATCTTTCTACCCGTACTCATCATTGGGTTATACCCAATGAAGTCATTCTAGACTTACCCACAACCGACAAAATCTATCTGATAATTCTTAAGGGTCAATCCCGAAGCTATCATATAAAATTTTGTCAATCGAACATCCAAATCACGGTTTCCACTTGCATAGATGCAACATCACTTGTTCAATCCGACTTGTATTTCCATATCGTACTCAATTTATTTCTATCCAATTAGGCCAACTATTCTGAGTCATAATCCAACATTGTTACCTCAATACCATCTCTTTCCTATGGTCTCTTCGCGACATATTCAATTCCCACATTCCTAGATCATCTATACGGTCTGTACTCTAGAGTCAATCGATAAGGCAACCATATAATAATATTTCTTCCGAAAGCATCCTTTATGAATTTTTGCTAGCACCAGCACGGTCATCTCTTAGCAATTTACGTTAACCATTAAAATTGTGTTTCGTATCATCTCCTCGTGAATCCATAAGAAGATTTTACTATTCAAGTACCGATCCAATATTTATGGCACCAAACATCTAGCATCCGTATATCGGTCACCTTAGTAGATATGACATAACTCATTTAGCTAAGTCATAATACGTCAATTCTATATTCCACCCAAACTCGTTATTCATGCGACAGCATCATCTATCGACAGGGCCTATTATATATCGCTATACCTTGATACTTATTTGTATTCCAGCCATTAGAGTCTCACAAGGAACATCTAGTCTTTCATGCATCAAGGGACAAGTACGTATTCTCTATGCCTCAAAATAATTAAGGGTCATAACTTGTTAATTCGGGACACGTCTAATTCTCTCAAGCATAACTGCATAACGTGCATGCCCATCTATTTTCTCAAATCCATTCTCTAACTTTTCGGTCGTTGATGCAACTCTCTGCATCTTCTAAATCATTCGCAACATCCCGATAAGCGCCTAACATCACCATCAATTTGTCGATGTCCAACATGCAATTCGATTCACTCAATTCCAACATCACTTAATATTCTTCTATCTATAGTTGTTCTCACAAAAATCTTTCGATTGCAATATCCCACCATCATTTCTGAGCCTACAATCCTTTTATCCAACTGATTCAAGTAACACTTGAATCTGTAATTCGTTCCTTTTTCAACCAAGGCATTCATTTCATATTCTCAATTTCTTATTTACTCAGCATAATGCTACTATTCCAATCTTGCCTCGGTCATCCGAACTTAATAATCAAGGGACACATCTAGCCGTCATGTAATCGTAATTCCAACTATGACTCGATACTACCCAATACCTTACAGATAAAGCAATCACTATGCCACAAACATGGTCAAAGGACATCTCATTACGACGAGGATATATGCAATATACCACTCAGAGCTCAAGCAATTTCTGACACAATATTCCTGTCGTATCAAACCAACGTCCAATATGGACTATCCATCCTGTAGTGGTTATGCTGACCATAAATACCGACTCAAGATTCTGTCGATTCCAATTCGCTGAAATCCATACACATTCTGTTTCAATATACTATGCCATCACCCACAGTCCATTGCTGCATAACAATCGACTTTAATAAATCCCACACATAAGACATCCAGCACACATACCAACTTATTATCGCATCAAATCATAGCCCACATATTTAGACTTATTATATGGAACACCCAGTGAGTGTCCAAAAGGATCAACGGACTTTCAGTCAATGAACAACTTAGAAAAATTCGGAAGCAATACTGAATAATCGCGGAAGCACTTTGAGTCATCGTAGAGGCAACTTTAATTTTATCGCAGAAGCAACTTTGAGTAATCGCGGAAGCAACGTTTGAGTCATCGTGGAAGCAACTTTGAATTATCATACTAACAAGTTTGATTCGAAATAATTCGAATAAGAATCTAAGGACGTAAAGCCGTGCTCAGATACCATTATGTCACGCCCCGATCCCGGAGGATCGAAAACTAACCACTGGACGTGATGCCGTACAAGTCTAGATTGTACTTGTATAAGACAAAACTATTATAGTTTCTGGTATTTCTTAGAAAATAACGACAACGTTGCAAAACCAAGCAGATATATTAAAGTCACAACAAGATATGAAAAAGTGTCTCTCTTTATTGATAATTGTAATGGATTACAAGACTTATAGCTGAATACAGAGTTTACAACAGATTACAAGACTCTTGAATAGCCAACTGAATATACATTTGCCATTTAGGCTTTACAATCAAACATGCCGACTTTGCTTACAACCTCACTGGTTTATCTGAGTTACACGGTTCCATACATTATGTCCCGTATAGCAGAAGACATCGTCTTGTAAGAAGAGCTTCTGCGCACCCATTCGAATCATCGATGTCAAGAACTGATCAAACGATTTCCCCATACATGAGCACCGGTAATATTCTCCACAACGTAGGTCAATATATCATCAATGTACTGGCGAGCAGTGCTGGCCCAACTCACCTAAGAAGACAACACTAAGTAATCATATTATAGAACATTATTAACAATGGTCTTTCTCGTTGTCTTAGGGTCAATTTCATATTTATAGTCGACAAGAAGTAACGCATGCAAATCTCATAGCCAACATAGTATAAAGCATACAGTTATCACCTTTTGGTGATTCTTACCCACGGTCGTGTATCCATCCCTATATATTTATAATACTTACTCAGCCTGCACAAGACATTGTTAGAAATAATATCATAATTTAATATAATTGTCACCGTTCAGGTGATTCTTACTATCAGCCAACATCCTTTCCTGTAATTGAGTAATAACTTACTCTACGTGCATAAGACATCATTAGCACTGGACCTATCTATATGAAGGTCACTGGCGACACGCCATCTTGGACCGTCTTCCTAGCAAATGGCTAACTCCGAAAGGGGTGTAAATCCATGGGAGGTTTCTGAAGCACCATGGTACTACTTCAGCACCATGGGTATTTCGACGTCCTTTCAGTGGGCGGTAGCAAGTCCCTATTACAAGTCCCAAAATTTCGATGTCAGTATGTCGACACCATCCTTGTTCCCCCTAGGATGAATCGGGTCCGTGGCCGTAGAGTACCGTTATGAGAACTACCTTGTGCACAAGTTGTCCATGACCATGCAAGTATATGCAACTTATCTATAAAGAAAACATATAATACATGATAAGGAAAACTATGTACTTCAACCACCATTTTCATTCGTATTGTCACCTTTTTTATTTCAGGATCTTAGTGTAATCAACATTCTACATCGGTGATAGAATAATAGAATATTGTTACCCAATCCCTTTTTCACATCTTTGATATCATACATCTTTTTAACCAACTCAATGTACTCACCGCCCAATTCTTAGGACTTAGCATCTATTTTAGCATGCGTTCATTCAGACAAAATTCAAGCATACTCACTATCTAGTTCTTGGGTCTTATTATCTGTGTTACCATCTTTCTATCGAGCTAAGGCTCGACATACTCATCGCCCAAGTATTTGGGACTTTTTCTTCACTTGTCATGTATTTCATAGTACAACACGCAAGCATACAATTCATTGAAATGATATGCAACAGCTTTCAGGTCATGTGATTAATTATCTTTCATTATTTTTTCGTCTTTCATGCAAGGTATTTTTCAGCAACTCAACAAGTAAACATAGCATACTATCATTTTATTAAGCGTGCAGCTAAAGGATCTTCGAAGGGTTCAACACTACTCATATTTATAAGAAGATTTCTGCTACGGTCGTATAGCCTCCCAAGTGATCCTTCGCATATTTCCAAGTCCAACAAGGCTTCATCGAACCAACCATCCATCATAAGGTATCTTGCGGGTTGGGGCACTACAAGAAGTTGGCTAATGCTTGGCCCTTGACTGTCTTTCGTGGGACGAACACCATGTCATCATGAATCAAAAGTATCGCCCATGTGGCTAATCGTGAGTTTAAGGTCCCTGGCTTGGTCATGAGGTCCCTGAAGAGATTGACCCGGAAGACGACGTGGATTGTTTGTCCGGCCACATAATGGCACATCTTCTGGATGGCAAAAAGCAGAGCAAGACACTCCTTCTCCACAGGATTATACCGATGCTCGGCTCCAATCATGGTCTTACTAAGGTAGTAGATTACATGTTCATGGCCTTTATTGCTTCTCTGGGCTAGCAAGGCACCGATAGAATGGTCCATAGCTCGAACATATTGCAGAAAGGGTCTCCCCACGAATGGTGCTACTAGTACTGGAGGACTAGTGAGGTACTTCTTGATATCGTCGAACGTGCACTGGCATTCTTCTGTCCAGACAAAAGAACCCCTTTCTTCATCAGTTTGATGAAAGGTTGACATCTACCAGAGAGATTTGCTATGAATCTTCTGATATATGCTAAGAGCCCTTGTAGGCCTCGGAGCTCGCAGAGATTCTTCGAAGGAGCCATGTCCAAGATTGCCTTAGTCTTCTCAGTATCAATATGAATACCCATGGTTGTGACGATAAAGCACAAGAATTTGACACTAGATACTTCCAGAAATGACTTGGTTGGGTTCATCTTCAGTTGATGTGTTCGCATTAAGTCGAACACTGTTCTCAAGTCGTCCAAGTGACTGGATTTTTTTGCTTTTGATGGCAATATCATCAACATAACATTCTATCGTCTTTCGGATGTGCTTATTGCCGAATATGGTACTTATTGCCCACTGGTATGTTGCTCCTGCATTCTTCAACCCAAAGGGCATCACTGTGTAACAGTATATCTATTTTGGAGTCTGAAATGAAGTATGCTTCTCGTCTTCGAAAAACATCTTGATTTGGTTGTAGCCTGAGAAACCATCCATAAAGGACATACGCTCGAAGCCACAAGTGTTGTCGATCATTACATCGAGGAACGGGAGGGAAAACTCATCTTTTGGGCAGGCCGAGTTGAGATCCCTGAAGTCTATGTAGACCCAAATTTTTTCGTTCTTCTTAGTGACCGAGATAATGTTGGCCAACCAATCTGGGTATTGTTCTTCGCGAATGAAGCCACTCTCTAAGAGTTTGTCGACTTCTTCATTGATAGCATCCATGATGTTTTGGCAGAAACGTCGTTGTTGCTGTTTGACAGGTTTAGCATCGGATAGAATGTTGAGACGGTACATGGCAACTTGTGGGTCTAAACCCGGCATGTCTTCGTAGCTCCATACAAAGACGTTGATGTATTCTCGAATAAGCTGTATCAGAGATTTTTTGTCTTCTCCTGTCAATCTTTTGCTGATGAAGATGGGTTTAGGGGAAACCTCATCTACTAGCTCGACTTGGACGACTTCGTCTTCAGTGGGAGGTTCGCACTGTTCGAAGCACCATTCCCATTGGGATCTAAGGTATTGACCCCATGGTTCATCTTTGAAGTATTCAATTAAGCATTTGGTCTTCATCCTCGACTGGGAGATCTGTAGAGACTATATTGACAAACAGTATCTTTTTGAAGGCTTGGCCGATACTGGTATCAGAGTCCCAGGTTGAGGAGTCTGAGGAATGTAAATGCATCAGGACCTCCGTTTCAGAGCTCTCCGACGTTGTTGTGGGTGTAACGTAACCCAACCCCCGACGAGTACATTGGTAGTAATTTTGGGACTTTCCCTTTGGGGCACGAAGTCGTAGGGAAAGACGTCGGCCTTTGCCACAGTTCAGTCCTCTGTCACTGTTCAAGTCGTAACCCATTTTCTGGATGAGGCTTTTGGCTTGAGTAGTGTAACGGTAAAGTTACATCCTGCCGTTATCGGGTTCTGGTTCTGCTGGAGCCAATTGCTGTGAATGCTTCAATCAGCCGAAGATGATGGGTTCCTCCTCCTTCTTTCTTGCTAGAACCAAGAAGTAGGAGCCTCAGGAACGGACAACTCAGCTTGCGAGGTTAGCGGTTATCACTTGTGTTTACAGCATATATAGAGTGTTGTCTAAGAAATACCTAGTGTTCTAATGCGCATAAGAGTAATTCAAAGACATCTTCCAATTAATGAAATACAAAATTTTATCCCGAGTGATTATATCATCTAAATAGTATGCCTCGGTATTGGCACATATGTAGTCTTCCAACTATTCATCCGTGAGCACCAGGGTTGCTGCAGAAGAAGGTATAGAACATTCCCCCTGCAGTTTGACTACCAAGAAGGCTACAGTCGGAGGTTCGTGTGACCTCAGAGTTGGCTTTGGATCCTTTCGGAGGAGCCTTATTTGCATAGGCTCCTGGCCAGCCTCTGACATGGTCGAGGATGATCTAGCCAGAGCTTTGCCTCAGAGCTCGACGACGAGAGGAGCTGATGTCTTGGAAGGTTTCTCCTTAATCGAACCATCAATGGTTCTTCAGCAATAGTTGCGCTTTCTGCCTCGTCGTCGGTATTAGCGTCGTCGTCTCATGGGACTGACTTTTACAAATCAGCATCTGTAAAGTATGCTTCGAGTCCTTGAAAGGGATTGATGTCAGCGAATTCGGTCTTGATAGTCCCGTCACTGGCCACATACTTCATGCACTGATGGAGAGTGGAGGGCACGATCATGTATTCATGAATCCATGGTCGTCCCAATAGCATGTTGTAGTTTATGTCTGCGTCAATGACGTAGCAAGTTACGTCAGTCTAGAGATCACATATTTAGCATTTCAGGCGAATCTTGCCCAGGGGTTCACTCTTTCCAGCGTTGAAGCCACTTATTGTAGTGTTCGATGCGGTCAGCCGATGCGTCGGGATCCCCAAAGCTTGAAGTAAACTCCGATAGATGATGCTAAGAGAAAATTCATGGTCGATGTGGATGCAATCGACCTTAATGGCACCAACGTACCCTGTATAGTACAGGGGTCGGTTGTGCGGGCTATTCTTTAGTAGCATGTCCTGCTAAGTGAAGGTGATGTTAGGGATTACCTCGACCACACTGTGACAATATAGACATTCAGCAGGGTTCTCCTTGGGCGGTTGCACCTGAGTGAGGAAGGAGTCAACATTCTGTAAAGCTTCGCTGAGGATGTCTTGAGTCTCTTTGGAAAGACGGAGAAGTTCAAAGAGTGATAGTCGAGCCATAGTGTTAGCCAGCTGCGCCAATATGTCGAAATTGTAGGGCTTGATTGGCCCTATTGTCGAGACATTTCTCAGAAGCTTGTCGAAATGAACCTCCTTCTGCTTATGTTTATCTGCAGCAAGCGCTTGAGATGGGCCTGCTTCCGATGTGTCGGGGGCGTTGGCCACAACGGGCGGAGGTGTTTCCTCCTCTGGAGCTTGGTTTTCTTCTCGTTGGTGAGTCGAACGAGTGGTAACCATAGTGTCATCCGTCGATGTAGAAACCATGACATGTCTTGACCTTCTTTCCCTTGACAAAGCATGCTGCAGGCACCATCATGTCAGGGGTGAGATCAGGGTGGATCCACATTACTTAGCCTCGCGGCATCATAAATGGGATAAGGCCTTGGGCGTTGTCACGGGCCGAATGAAGATTGACTACTTCCATCGTCGCTCTCGGGATGGGGACTATGCTGTCTTGAGCCTCTGTTCTCGAAAAACTTTCGAACTGGAGAGTTACCATGTTGGCGGTAACAGTCTTCTCTTCGTAGTCGAGTGAGATGACTTTAGCGTCGATGAGACGCTGGATTTGTCTTTTCAACATGTAACAATCACACGTCGAATGGTGGACATACTGGTGGTAGTGGCAGTATTTTGGATTGTCCACCTTTCCTACTTCATCAGGACGCTTAGGACGCGGGAGCTGAAGTTTGCCACTCTTTGCCAACATATCGAAGAGTTCTAGTGTGTCTTCATCGTTGAAAGAGTAGGTCTCTTTCAACCTCTACGCTTCAGTCAGCTTCGGGTTTGCTTATGAGCGCTTCTCTTTATCTTCGAGAGAGGGGAAGTTCAGTCCCAGCAATTATGCATCCTGCGCTTTTCTTTGAGCTACATCCGCCTCTGTGATGAAAGGCATCCACGACAACTTGATTGGAGGAAGCATGTTCTTGCAGCAAGAGTCCATAAGCATGGACTCAGGTATACCAGAAGGCAACCTCAAAACGGCCTAGCGGAAGTGCTCAATGTATGCACGTACAGGCTCCTTCTCCTTCTGGACTATGTCCATGAGGGTCGACATCGTCATGTCCATTCCTCCTTCGTAGAATCGATTGAGAAATAGGTTCTTCAAGTCTTCGAAGGACGAAATACAATTGTCCGGAAGGCTACAAAACTGTTCGTAGGCTACCCCCTGTAAGGCTCCTACGAATATATTGGTAAGGAGCGCATCGTCCTTTGGCTGATGTCCCGTTACTGAGGCAAAGTACCTCATGTATCGACGGGAAGACTCATTCGCATCAAACGGCGTGAGTGTCTGCATATTATATTTGGGAGGATAGATCACATTATCCCATTCGACAGGATATGGCTGCCGAATCTCCATCTTTTGGAGTGTTGCTCGCATTTCTTTGGCGTCATAGCGAGCGTACTACTCTTTCATGGCCTGCTGCATTTCATCCGATACTGTAGGCCCGGTTGTCGATGGAGTAGATGATGCTGGCACTACTTGGCTCATGATAGAAAGTACATTGGACCCACCATCAACCGCTGGGTCTGGAGCAGGAGTGGAGACAGTGGGGGTCAATCTCTCTTGATCTCCAGGATGACAGAAGCTAAGGACTTCATAGTAATGTTTAACATGTTTAGGCTATCCTCGATAACCTCTATACATTTCTGCTGACTAGAGCCTTCGTTGCTTTTCGCGTTGTTATCACCTTCGGCCATAAATACGGACACCATGTGTGGATGCATAGAAGGGACAGTGGATCTTTCGTTCTTCGGTTCAGATGGCTGAGTCGTGTCGTCTTGAGGGTAAACTGTTAGGTTGGAATCATCCTTTGACTCATTATAATTGCTACCCCCAGCTTTCTGGCTACATGTATATGCAGAGGTATTTGTGTCATACAGCCCCTCATTGGATTGGAAAGCCAGATTGTCGTGAACGGTGGGGGGTTGGCTACCCCCAAATGATGTTGCATCCGCAGCGTCATCTCCATATGCCAAGGATCCAGATCTGGCACACGTACCTTAGAAAACACCCATACTGGCGATGTCGTCTTGTTGCCCCCAGGTCGGTTCTTTGGCTTGTTAGCCGAAATGGAAGGATTCTTGGGAAGCTTCTTGAGAGACGGAGAACCTCATGCCACGTTGCAAGAAGCAACATAGAGTTCATTCTCCTTATTGCCAGGTACCACCAGTTGCAGTCTTTGGAAGACGGACCGCCTCTTTGGTGGCGACGTGGCTGTTTGGCAGCAGCAGCAGTTGATGGTGATCTAGGTACAGTTGTGCCTTGATTTAGACATGCACTGCGCTGCAGATCCCTCCCTCGCTTTACGCTTGGAGAGAGTTGTTGGAGTCTCCAACCCTATACTCCTTTCGTGCGCACAGGAAAGCTGCACGCAAGGGTAAGAATACGGAGATAGCTTCTCTCCTCTGAGTTTCTGCATGTGAAGTACGCCCAGGTCCTGATCAGAGAGTTGCTGACGAGGTAGACTCCTTCCGTGCATATAGAAACACTGTTCGCACGAGTCTAACTCGATGGTAGGTACCCCTGGCTTGAATCATGTGCATGAGCGCTCAAGTGATAGCAGGGGTTCATCGGTCGAGGCATGGAAGCACTAAGACCAGTTTTCTACAGCTTTCCATTGGTTGCGCGTGACTGTCAATACGGGCCTTTGGTCTGCTGTCGGCATAGCACATTGATTACGTGACGCGAATGCTCCATTGGATTTATTCCTACTACCCCTAGAAGGTGTGTAGTGTTCAGAGTCCAATAAAGTGGTTGGCATAGCACTTTGGCCGTGTAAGGCACGTGCTGCCTTGGATTTCTTTGCGTTACCTCTAGAAGGTGCATAACATTCAGCATCCAATATAGCCTTACCCGATGGGTAGGCGATTCTGTCAAAGACAGAAGTCCTCGGCTGTGCAATTTCCTTTCTCCTCAAGTGAGTCATTGCACTCCGGCATTGTGCCTTCGTCAAGCCCGCCAAAGGGGAGCCGTACTCCTCTCTGCGTTTTCCTGAAGTGGGAACTGAGCGAGGCGGTATGTCAGCATCAGCCAAAATCTTCTTTGGGGCTTCGTCGGTCAGGGGATTCTGGAGCGCAGTCCCCTCCGTCATGCTTCTCGTCGCAGCCGCCTTTGGCACCCAGGTGCGTGGAGTCTTCTTCGGTTTTATGAACCGCTTCGAAGGGCTCGACTTCTCCTTAGAAAAGAGATCTTCAAAAGCTTGTTTGTTGAAACGTACGACCAACGTCTTCTGAGAAGATCCCAGCAAGTTGTTGTCAGATTACATCACCACCTTCTTGTTGGAGTAGAAGGAAGTCCCCAGCGGAGTCGTCATCTTGTTTGCTATGATAAAAGGTTATACGAACTTTTTGTATATTAAACGTAAAAAGAGTATAGTCGATTCCTAAACAGGAGATCTAAGTATAAAATTTTTGGAAAAGTGTGATGGTGGAGATCGAGCATTGCAGCGGCTCCTTTACTCCGTTGATGATCTGACGAGGAGTTGAACTTGCTTTGGCTTTATGATACTGGTGATTGAAACTCTAGGGTTGCCAATCAAGAGGGTACCAAAGTTGAAGATTTTGAAGCCTCTTTATCGAAGAAAAACTCCTATTTATAGGGGAGCACATATGCGATGTACGTAAGGATTGTACAGGAATGTTACACGTATGATACGAGAGAATCTTGAGGTTGCACGGTGGGGGCTGCTGCTGAGCTGACACATGGCAGACACTAGAATTCTCTTTTATCAAGATCTTTGGGAGAGTTTTAAACAACTGAATAAATGGCACATGGCATGTGTTTATTGTTGATCGGATGAACCTAAGCAGATTATATTTCTATCTCCAAGGTTGGATTTTATCTTATCTTAGGGGACCATTGGTTTAAACAAATCAAATGGATATGACCCTCATTTATGAAAACAGAGTCCACCATATCTGTGGTATAAACAAACCGATTCGGGTACTATCTAAAAATATACCCATGGCACCATACCACATGCGCTTCTGGCGAAGCTTTTATGTCACTGCGCTTCTAGGCTACGAGTAAAATGTTCTTCATGCGATGGAGTCACTGTGCTTTTAGAGCGACGAGGCGACTGTGCTTCGAGCGACGGGGTCACTACGCTTTTAGGGCAACAAGTGGACTTGTGCTTCAGGCGACAAAGTCACTGTATTTTAGGGCGATGAGTAGACTTATGCTTTGGACAACGGAGTCACTGTGCATGAGAGCGAGCAGTAGACTTGTGTTTCAAAGACGACGGAGTCACTGTGCTTCTAGGCGACGAGTAGACTTGGGCATGACATGAAAGGAGCCTCTGCCCTTTTGGGCGACGAGGAGACTCAATTTTGAAGGCAAAAGAGCCACTGCGCTTTTGGGCGACGAGTAGACTCGGCCTTGAAATCAAAGGAGCTATTGTGCTTATGGGTGATGAGTAGACTCAGTTTTTTGAAGCTCCTGCGCTTTTGGGTTGACGCCAGGGCGCTGTGGGCTGGCTGTGCTTCTGAGTCGAAGAGAGGGCACGGTCAGTTGTCTGCGCTTCAGGGACGGAGGAGCTAGTTATGTTGAAGTCTTTTAAGAGCAATTAATGAATGTTCTTCTGGTGGATGAGTCACTTTTCCTCTTCTTTAATTATCGACGTCATTTAGGGGAATTCCAAAAAGTTAGTGGCCTAGGATTCAGTCGAAATGAATCGATTAAATGAGGTTAATTATATTAAGTTTCAGGTCCAGCCACTAATTCGGAGGCCTTTGACCGACGGCCACGTGGCATATGGGTTGGACCATACTCACCCTATATAAAGAAAAGCTTTTCTGAAGGGTTTTGTCTTCAATTTCTTAACATTTTTGCCGTCATGTTCGGTTCCGACTTAGCTTCGAACGGCTGTTGGCCTTGCACAAGTCGGCTGTTGGTTGTGGATCCCTTCATCCCAAGAAGCTACGTCTTTGTAGAAGAATGGCTACTAGGTTATAAGATGCACTTGAGCATTCCACGTGAGGGGTTCGAACCTGAACAACATCTTGGAGGTCTTCGAGATCCAAGCTTTCAGATTTAGATTGATTGCCAATCCGAAGAGCCACATGTTGTGCTCTGCCCTGCCCAGTGGGGGTGGCGCAGCCTGTGTTGTAGACTGAGTTGTTGCTCCGGCCAATAGCTACTTCAGAAAGTGGCTCGCTCTCATAGCGTTGTGCGTCTGGGGGCCTACGCGTCTACAAAGATTAACCCCCTTGTATGGCACATGTGAAGATTAACCCTCTTGTAGATCTCTAGGTGCTTTAGTTCTTTTCATGATGAATCTATAATAGATCATTGTAGGCATGATTTAAATAAAGAGGCTCTTTTCTTGTAATCATAATGAATCTGTAATAGATCCTTGTAGGCATGATTTAAATAAAGAAGTTCTTTCCTTGTAATCATGATGAATCTATAATAGATTCTTGTAGGCATGATTTAATAAAGAACTCTTTATGGACTATGGTTTTTGATCTTCTGTCTGCGCTTTTGGGTACTTGCACTTTTGTGAAACTTTGTGTAGCGAGAACACTACCTGCGCTTTGATATGTCTGCGCTTTTTCATGCTTCTACAGTACAGGCTCTTCAAATTCCTTGAGATCTAGCTCGTAAGTCATCAGCTTTCCCATGAGCGTCTCGAGGGTCATTATTGTCAGATCATTCCCCTTGACGATTGTTGTGGCCTTGGGATTCCAGTTCTTGGTGAGTCCTCTGAGTACCTTTCGAATCTTTTCGTGGTTGATGTACTCCTTGCCAAAAGAGGGTTGACGATGTCTAGGAACCGTATGAACATCTGAGTCACCGTCTCATTCTGCTTCATCTTGAGTGCTTCATATTCTTGTGTTAGACGACTGATCTTTGATTCTTTTACTTACATTGTTCCTTCATGAGTGACCTCAAGAAGCTTCCATACTTCGTGTGAAGTGGTACAAGTAGAGACCCTATTGAATTCAGATTTATCTAAAGTATAAAATAATGCGTTAATAGCTTTGGCATCAAGACTGACGTGTTTTTTTTCTGTATCTGTGTATTTATCATGAGACTTCTTAGTAAGGTTGCCATCTAGGACTATTCTAGCTGCTTATGATACCCATTTATTACTATAGACCACATATCAAAATCAAGAGACTTCAAGTAGAAGCTCATACGTGTCTTCTAGTACGTGTAGTTGGTACCGTCAAATAGGGGTGGCCTATTTGTTGACTTTCCTTCACCATTGTTGGTGTGGATAGATCCAATAGTTGTCATAACACTTAGGGATGTTAGTCTGGTAATAAGAGATCTAGCTGTAATACCATTTGGAGGATCGATAGGCAACTCGAGGGGGTGAATAGAGTGCAACAAAAATATCCATCCAATTAAAAATATCCTAGGTGAAGGCAGTGACCAACCATAAAAATATATGCAAATAAAAAACAAGTATTGAAAGGAACAAAGTTTAGAGAGCAAACATAAACACCAAGATTTTTATCCTGGTTTTTCTCTGAGAGGACTAGTCGAGGTCTGAGAACTCTTACTTGGAGTTGAATCCACTATTAGTCACAATAGTGAAATGCAAGCTTTGAATCCGAAATGCTTGGAGCTCCTACAACTTGTGCCTTTATCTGAAGCGCACAACGACTTCTTAAACACGAGCTTTGATCCAAAGAACTCTTGACTTCAATAGCAGAGATAAGCTTTTATAAACCAAGCTTATACAACTCTTTACAGACTTCTAACCGAGATTGTACTTGGAACTAGAAGGCTGAGGGAGTTGATCATGGAGATGGAAAGGTTAAAGCTCAGAGATCACTCTATAGGATAAGAAAGATGAAAAGATATGAGTAAGAATATGAAAATCCATGCCTACTTAGAGGATTTTTATGGACAGAGTTCGGTTAGAATTCGGGTGTATATTTGATTTTTTTTTTTGAACGTTAGAATCCACAAAATCTGGGATTTCACAAATTTGGTATGTCCATATTTGTAACCGAGTTTGGCCAGAGTTCGGTTACCCAAGTATGGTATGGTTTTTAGCCTATTTTGGATGGAATGAATTTAATGGTTTGGCTTTTTGTAGATGGACTTTGGGCTGTATAAGTGGACTGGTGGTAACAAGTACGACTCGATGTACATAAATCCTACTCAAGAAATATAAAGTTACATATTTGACCTAGTACAACTTTCAAGCACCATAGCATAGTTGAATCTTTATGTCAAGCATATTTGCGACATATCGATTGAGACACAGTTTATTTAACTATCAAAATATAGTTGACTGACACCGAATGGGCCAACAACAAGGATTTGAAGCACGATCACGTTGGTTGCAACACGAGTAGGCAGGAGTCTATGTATTGGAATTGATCCTAAGGCAAGATTAGAAAGACCACAAAAGAATAAGTTGCACTCACTAAAATAACATGTTAGTTTTGTATGTATCGGCGAGAGGCTCACTCAGCAGTACGGTTGTGTACTGACACCCCACCACTTTTTATGTGCAGGTTCAGATATCAACACGCTCGGGATAGAGCTCGCTTGGACGCACTGAGGCATGGAGTTCCTTAGCATTTTGAGATGTTCAGAAGCGTTGAATACTTCACCTGTAGGAGACATAATGTATGGACATCGCCGTCGAAGCATCCGCAAATTGTAATCTAATGGCCTGTTATGTTGTAATGAGATAGACGAGAGAAAACAGAGTGATTTGTATTCATAGAGATTGTGAGCTTGAGAGATTGTAATCTTGGCCTAGTGTCCCTTGTAATTACGTTGATTATTTAATAAAGATCATTTTGTTATCTATACATCTTGCATTGTTTAATTTCTCTGCTCAGTACTTCTGTGCGACGACCCTGTCGCTTAACATGTAATTAGTCGTTATGGTATTACCTTGCGTTGGCGCAACCTATGCTTGTGCGGCATTACGTCCAAGTGAGGACGATCGGCTCTGCGAAACCGGTGCTTGATAGATACTATTTAATATATCTTGACTTAATTTTCCAACCAAAGCCAATGAAAAGATATTGAGGATCTCAACTCATTTGTCACGATCGTACAGATACCAAAAGGATTTATCCATAGAGACCCTGGTCCAACAAAGTTATTCAAGCCACAGGCTAACACAATGCCACAACTAAGGGTGGGGCACGATACCCCCTTTATAAGCACAAATTAATTGAATAGTCACATGTATAATTCAATAAATCATCCAAAAAATAAATTATCATATCAAAAGTAAATAAAAAAATATTAATCCAGTAATAAAATAATGGCACGTCATGGCTTTCTATGTCCACTCTTCTATCGACTAGTAGAAGACAAACTATTTCAGGTTCTATTTATGAACTTCAGATTCTATTCGTATGCGTCAAGCATATCTATGGCGAGGATATGCCTCTGCCAATGAGTAGCTTCACTTGGGGCAGAGCAGTGGGACTAGGCCTCTACAAATATCTAGCATTGATTTTAGCAAAGCTAACAGTATTGTAAGGTTAGCCCTCTGTCAATTTTGAGCTTTGCTTCTGGCAAAGCTAATATTTAAAAGGTTAATGATGTTAGCATTACAACAAGTCTGTGACCTCTACTGAGTATAAGCTTGGCTTTAGAAATTAAAATTTGCACCTTCCATAAATTTGTATCTTTTGCTATAACAAAACTAATAAAACAACAGGACTAATGATTTTGGCATTACAGAGGATTTAATGTTGTTAGCATCTTGGCGAGGCTAATGTCTTAGCCAAAATAATCTAGCTTCGCTTTTGGGTGATGCTAGGATATAGCAGGGTTATGCCAAGTGGCGAATCTCGTGCCATAGTGAAATGATAGGTTTGCTTCAGGCGACGCTAAGTGGAAAAATTCAACCAAATTTGGCTTCTGTCAAACTTATAACTATTAGCTCTATGGCGAGGCTAGTACCTCTACCATTTTATTGACTGTGCTACTGGCAAAAAGTGTATTGTTGTGACAATGATAGAGATATGGAAAGACTAATGCATTAACCATTTTTATTGATATATCACAAACCACGGGTTCTTAGGCAACTCCAGAGGGATGGTGAATACAGTGTGTGTCAATAGTACCCCAATAAAAGTAATTCAAATTACCAACTATAAATAATTAAGCAGTAAAGCACATATATATGGAAAGTAAATAGGGTTTAAAAGATCAAACTCAAACACCGTAATGTATACCGTTTCCATCGTAGAGGATTAATCCAGTCTAGAGAACTCTCATTCGATGTTAATCCGCTATTAGTGAAAACACAAGTATTGATCTGAAGGCTTACAATTTCGTACAAACACCATGTGCTTTGATCGGAAGAGCAAGACGACTTCAACACTTTTGAAAAAAAGTGATATTGGACTTTTTCAAGTGGTACAACTCTAAACAACTTCTAGTCGACTCGCACTTCAGCATTTAGAGCAAGGAATAGTTATTTTAGTAGATAGGGAAGGTTTGTATTTCAATAGAAAAAAGATGAGAAGGTGAACGGGTGATTTGGAATTGTGAAAAGATTCTCTATTTATAGGGTTCTAGAGACCGAGTTCGGGTAGAATTCGGTCCTCAAACGTTCAAAATTTTGACCGTTGTGAGTCGAGTCATCAAGAAAGGAGGCTGGCTAGGTTTTCTGTTTTGGGAACCCGATTTTCGGTCCGAGTTCGGTTTTCCCAATTCAAGAAGGTTCTGGTTTGGTTTGTAACCTGTTTGGTTTTGTTTCGAGAATGTTTTTGGTTTTGGGTTCGAGTCAGGATTGATTTTGGGTTAAATAGGATGTTTGAGTGGACTTTGAATGCATCTAATTTTGCCAAAGTGCGATATGACTCACATAAGTTCTAGACTTAATAAAGTGTAAAAATACAAAATAAACTGTAAAAATCAACAACAATGGTAGCAGTCTTCTTGTGTTGTAGCAATCTTCTTTCGAGTGTATAGCAATCTTTTGCAGTATATTGAATCAAAGTTTAATTGACCATGACTAAATGGGCCAACATATACAATTTCATATGATTATAAACAAGCCTCGAAGACTTTTTCCACTGAAGTGGTGAAATCGACAAACAAACTTGCAAAGGACGTGTATCGAGTGCACTACCTACAAGATTGTCGTAAAAGATTAAGCTTGTTAAGGGTGTGCACCGAGTGCAATACTAACATTAATGTTGTGGAAAATAAAGCAACCAAGTTTCTAGGCTATGTTAAACTCTGAAATCATGGAAATTTTCATAATTATAGTTTCAAGATGAACTTCTGGTCATATGGTAAGCCTGTGGGAGCTGTCATGACAAGGCTAGATCTCCGTCAAAGTTTGCTTCTAGCAAAATCTTGACAACATGGTTGAATTTTGACCACCCCCCCCCCCAAAAAAATGATATTTCTATGTCTGTTATCAGAGATCGGGGTAGCGCCCCTGAAGGGAATCCTGTTTTACTCAGTTAATGGGTGGGAGTTCGGGGGTGAAGCCTCCTAACCTTTACGATTTTTTAGTCTGGTTTGTTGCGGGCAAACTATTTGTTGTCGAGTTATGCGACAAACTTTCGCAACAAACTGTAAAATTATGGAGTTCCGTAGGGCATCTCCATTCCATATAGGTGCACTATGTTACGCGGGATAGTGCTTTGTTGGGCTAGATTATGCTGGGTAGCAACATTCCACAAAGTTGGGGAGCTGCTTCTTGCAGATTCCATGACATCTACTTCTGGCATATTCTTGCAATGTCAGCTTCTGACATTCCTCCACGGCGTCTGACGTTTGCTCCTAGCATATTGTCACAACGTCTACTTCTGGTAGACTCCTACGGCATCTACTTCTGGCAGACTCTTATAGCTTCTGCTTCTACCAAACTGCTAAGTCTTGCTAAGGACGTGCATTGAATGCTTTCCAGCAAGATTGTTGCAGAAGATGAGTCTTGCTAATGACGTGCACTGGGTGCTTTTTAGCAGGACCGACCCTGGGGTAAGCCTGACAAGACTTTGGACTTGGACAACCCCCTCTAAAGGGCAACCTCCCAGGTCATTTGGTTTTCTTAGGACCGGCCTAGTCCAAACCCAACTTAAATCTATATCTTTTCAATAGAGGTAAAAGGCAACCAAAATTAGCTCCGGCTAAGGTAACCCAACTCCCGGGCCGGCCCTACTTTTCAGCAAGATTGAGCAATGCATACAGTGCTGCCATTGGCACTATCGTCAGTTCTTGAGGAACTTTCTGTACTACAAAAAATGGATTCGTTGCCATTGACGGACACATTAGTTCCCGAGGAACTTTGTGTGCCTCCATGAACAACTTTGTTCTAACTACAAAAAAAAAAAAAGAGTAGTCAGATCTATAAAAAAAAAGATCTATTTAGGATGCTCGCGGATCATTAGCCTTAGACCTACATATTGATAATGTCTCGTAGGCTAAACGACTAATGAGTTCTTCATGAACTCTATAGAAGAACAAAAGAGAAAGAAAAACTTTGTATTCTGTACGTGAAAAGGAACCCTTCAACGTGTTTTCCTCAAAATATTAATACAATAGCCAAAAGGTTAACAATGGATAACTATCGTATCTCAAAGAGGGAGATGTATCTTTAGTTAGCACGTTATAATTAAGTACAACAATTGTTTGCCATTGATTATCAAAGAACAGAACAGTTTTATGGGAGGACTGAACTTTAATTCACAATTACAAACTCGCTTATACAAAAGAGAGCCTAGGAACAAAATCTAGGAAAAGCAATCTAAGTACAATTGTTTAATTTAGATTCTGGGGGGTGACAGTAGAGGCTCGGGAAAGTGCTATCAACTCTGCCTTACTCCTTGGACGATCGAACGCAACCTCGGCTCCGGCGAAGAAATGCTTTCTCTTTGTATGTCTTTGTGTGTCTGTGCAAAGGAATAATCCCATGCTATTTATAGGAGTTTGTGATGAGTGGGGTGTACAGCCACGTGGCCACATCCTTGTAACTGCGCCTTGAGAAGTGGGCGGTTGGGGATTGGTTAAGATTAATCTTTATCTGTTTGTTGCAATAAATCTGGACTGTTATGTTGGTTGAAATAAATCTGAACTGCAATGATCTGTTGGTTGCAATAAATCTGAGTTGTTAAGACTTAGTCAATTTCTGCCACGTGTCCCAACTGCCACTAGGTCGCGAGCCGCATGAAGGACTATCCCCCTGTCTGAGCCGCGTGAGGGTGGCCTCACAACCGAGCCGCATGAGGGTGGCCTACAACCGAGCCGCATGAGGGTGGCCTCACAACCGAGTCGCATGAGGGTGGTCTCATAACCAAGCCGCATGAGGGTGGCCTCATAACCGAGCCGCATGCGGGTGGCCTCACAACCGAGCCGCATGAGGGTGGCCTTACAACCGAGCCGTATGAGGGTGGCCTTATAACCGAGCCGCGTGAGGGTCACACAGGTGATCCGCATAAAAAACTTTCTTGGAATTGGTGAACCGTGCCAACTGTCATAAAGATTTTCTCGTCTTTTTATGAGCATGTCGCGTCTCTTCTTTATGTCGGAGCCATCATGTCAGAGCTGTCACTTTGTGTCAGAGCATTAATGGTCAGCTACAAGAAGTAACTATGGCCAACTGTATGGGCCTATTTCGAACCGCATAAGGCCACGTGGCTTCTTCTGAGCCGCATAAAGCTTTCTGAGCCGCATGAAGCTCTGCGAGATTTTTGAGCCGCATGAGACCCCCCAAGTTCTGAGCCTCATAGAGTTTCTGGGCCACATAAAAATTTATTATTCTTTTCCATGTTTCTACAAGACCCCCTTCAAAGTTTTCAATTTGTAAAATTGAAATACTTTAAATAAGAAGCATGGGTATGTCCGCATAAGCTTCTCTGGTCGCATAGACTTCTCTGGCCGCATAGACTTCTCTAGCCGCATAGTCTTTGTGTCACGTAGGCGTCTCATTAATTGCTCTTGATTTGTTTTGATTTAAAGTCGTCTTTTGGATTGGATCCCAAGAGTCGGCATTAAATATTTAGATATACCTTGATGATTCTGAGCATTCTTTTTTGCATGAAAGGGGATAGAATCCCAAGGGTCGGCTTTATCTTCTAGGCAGCACGAAACCCGAAGCATCTATCGGTTCACACGCCCTTGCTAGCCTATAAATATGAGTAACTTTTGAAGAGAAAAGTTCTTTACCCTCTCTTCTTTCGCCAAGATTTCTTGTCCAAGTCGCCGTCTCTTCTTCTCCTTCGATCATCAATGGCTCCTAAGGCTTCCTCCAGTGCTGTGGCAAAGGGCAAAGGAGTTGCCTCCTCGTCAGCGATCCCAGTTCACCCCGACGTTCATCCTGCCATTGACGGTAAGAATGTTGGAAAAAACTGCATGGATTCAAACCCTAACCATAATGGCTACGTCGCATATTTTATGCGCGAGCCTTTCTCTTTGGCATATTCTTCGTCTTCATTGAACTGTTTAAGTTCGGTGTGATGAATCCGCATATGTTGTGCTGTATAGGCCGTATGAACGTCTCATGTCCGAGCCGTATGGGGTATGCCTCATGTCTGAGCCGTATGAGAGTCATCATGTTGCCGTATAAGCACTTTATGAACCGGGCCGCATGAAGACCCACCAAACAGAGCCGTATAAGCTCTTATGAACTGGACCCCACCAAACAGAACCGCATGAGCTCTTATGAACTGGGCCGCATGAAGTCCCACTAAACAGAGCCGTATAAGCTCTTATGAACTGGGCCGCATGAAGCCCCACCAAACAAAGCCGCATAAGCTCCTCTAACTGGACCGCATAAAGACCCACTTAATCAGAGTCGCATAAGCTCCTTTAAATTGGGCCGCATAAAGACCCACTTAATCAAAGCCGCATAAGCTCCATTAAACTGGGCCTCATAAAGATCCACTTAATCAGAGCCGCATAAGCTCAGAACACACTAAGTAGTTCTCTGGCCATCTTCCAACTTGTTTCTTTTGTCTTTTTTCAGTAAAGTTGCCAGTCAATCCTGCGGGAGAACTCTTGGTAGGTCGAGCCCAATTTGCCGTGGGTGTAAGGTTCGATCATTTAGTTGATTATGTATCGGATCAGCTTCCCAAAGATGGACCTGAGGAGAGGCTGAGAGATATCAAGAACCAGTCCTTCTACTTTCTCACTGGCATGATGAACTCAGGGAAATTGGGGGGCCAACACCTGAAACCTGCATTCCTCTTTGGAGATACCCTGACTGTGAAGAACCCCAACATTTTGGATATATCTGAAAGTTGGAGTTTTTCTTCTAACGGAGTGGCGATCCACATTCCTCAAATAGAACGTCACTTCCCACTGTCGTGGTTCAATATGCTGCCAATGGACAGGAAGATGGTGGATTCCTTGACTCCGAGCCGGCAGGGGATGTTTGTAGGCGATATTCATTATAACAGAAACTTGGGGTCGATGGTCGCGAGCAGGACACCGATCAGCTGCTACGTGATGGGGTTGGCCCCGGGTAGCTTCTTAAATGTGCAGGGTCCCAACTTCAGGTTCTCTCAAGCTGACACTTTCATGAACCAGCTTGCTCAGAAGGGGTCCTACCCTATTGGTCGGTTGGCGCTACTGAATTGTATAAACCTCATCCCTTCGTGGACCAACTTGACCATGTGGATTTTGCGGACATACGAGAATCTCCTGTATGAGATTGGCTTATATCATGCCATTCGGGGGCACCTGTTATGGTTTGTCCATAAACAAGAAGCTCTTCATTGCTCTTCTTGAAATGTACAATCGCCGGACGGGGACCTTCTTTACACCGAGAGGGAAGATGGGACTCGCTCTCCACGAGATGCGTGAAGTCTCCAGGCTGTCCTGGGAAAATTAAGTCTTCGAAGTGTATACCCCCACGAACGAAGAGTTCGAAGAGTTGGAGCAGAGGTTCCCGGGCTTTGGTGCCGTCTACCGGGAATTGTTGTATCACCACAGCATATGCCAGCAGATGTCGAAGAAGAAAAATGACAGCTCGGAAGGGCACCTTCCTCATACGAAGGCCTGGCTTAGTTACCTTTTCAAGCTCGGCACCTCAGGCCGGATTTCTCCCCGGAGTCCTCGAACCCGAAAGGAGGTGCAGGACCAAGTGTCGACCACCAAGAGGATAAAAACCATCGATGACAGATTTGGGAGTCAATCTGACTCTTTTACTTATTTTTATCAGGATACTCAGAAGCTGTCCGAGAAGGCTCTTCTGGCAGGATTTTTCATGGTATGGGTACGGAACTGCGTAGTTTCGGGAGGGGCTGCCTCTATTGAGAGAATCAGCCGTAACTTTATCCTTCCTACAGTGAAGCTAGTCTTTGGGGCCAAACTAGCTCTCCTCCCTGCCATGGTGTGCAGTATACATCTTGGCCTCCGTACTTTCTCGTCCAAGGTCATTGCCCATGATGTGACGAAGGACTTTGAACGAATTGAGCTACCCTATCATTATCTGATGGGGTGGTTGTTGATGTACTGCCGGTCTTTGATGAGACCTGGCCCAGAAGACGACGTAATTGCGGATGATGCCTTCATCTTCCAGTATCGCCGCATGTCCTGGGAGTGTCGTACCATGCTAGCCTGTCGAATGGTACTGGCGAGAGTGGACAGATACACCTTTTTCGTGTCTGTCCCTCCTTTTACAGATGAATAAGTGAATGGTGTACATCCTGACGGCACTGGACCTCCCCACCTCTTGTCCGATAAGATGCTCCTATGGTTGCAGAACATCCGTCATGCACACCTGGTATATCGCAATCGCAACTCTGTCTTCCTGGAGCCTTACTTGCCCAGTCGGTTCTCCCGACAGTTTGGGTACAGTCAGTTGTTTCTGGAAAATCCCAGCTCCTGTCTGGGTTTTAAGGGTAGTGTCCTTGACGGCATCAGGGCTTGGCATTACTATAATACTGTTCACACTCGTACTAGCTTCTCTGTGCCTGATGCTAGGGAGTCAGGGCAAACTTTGTACATGGTGGCTCTGTACCATGTTATGGTGAACAAGCCCCCTACCAATTTTGACCCAAGTACCAGTTTTATTGTCGGTACTGGCTTGGAGGAGAAGCCGAGAGGGTCTAAGATGAGGAAAAGGACGGGGAACACGGTCGATGTGTCAGACTCGGAGTCCATCAACGTGGACGATGAAGATGATGCTGATGACTTGTCTCTTCCTCATGTCGATGATGTGGTGGCAGACCAGCCCCCTACTATGCTTGGTCCTTCACGCAAGCGAAGCAGTCGTGAGTCTGCTATTGGCGGTATAACTTGCTCTCGGAAATGGGCTGCCGTCAAGCCTCGCGGGCCAACCATTTAGGAGAGAAGCGAGGATGTTGATGTCGTTTCAGAGGTGAATCGAATTACAACCATCTTTTTCAGCTTTTCTTTTCTGTACTATGATCTGATCATTCTCCTTTTCTTTGTAGGCGTCAGGCGAAGTGGATTCTCGAGAGCCGGCTACTGTCTCTGAAGTCGACCCGGCTCTAGCCACTTTAATTAGTGATATGAGTGCTGAGTTTATCTCCGCCAGGGTTCTCCCGACGACGGTTGAGGTTCCTCCCGTTGCTGACCTCTCAACCCTGGGCGATGTGGGCTCTACTGAGCCAATCCCCAAGGTTGCTGAATTCCAGCCGGGTGATGCTGACCCCATTGCGTCTACCTCCGGGGCGGCTGGGGCAGAGGAACCAACTGCATTCGACTCAGATATCGCTGGTGAGAAGGATACAATGGCTGTGAGCGATCCTCAGCTTCAGCTACCCTCCCCAGGTAAGCTAAGTCAAATCTTGACTACTGAGGAGGTTTATTTGCTCTATCTTTACATCCTTCGGGTTAAGCTGATCGATGGTTGCTCCGGACATACAGGTCCTGCTCCTTCGCCGCCAACGACGGACATCATCGGGGGAGAAGCCACCAGAGGGGATCTGGTGGAAGAAAGTATACCTCCTCCTCCTTGAACTCATATCGAGGGGCCCCCTGCCGGTTCGAGTTCGGGAGAACATGCAGTGGAACGGCCGGGCCAGGGAGAAATGGTCCATGCACCCTCCTTGATTCATGTGCCTCCGGAGGTCGACCTTTCCGCCCTGTCCATTCTCCAGATCCTTCGGGCGGCGGAGGAGGAGATGGCCGCTATTCAAGCGTCCTATCGCTCGGAGCTTGTTTCCCTAGTGGCAGGGGCATCAAGTTCCGGCGCATCTTCTTCAACTCTGCCAACTACTCTTCCTCTGACGTCGTCGTCTTCGAAAGTTCTCGATGAATCGTCGAAGGATGTGGTTGACAGTTTCTACCGCCACCTGAAGCGAGGGGTTGAGGCTGTCGTAGAGAGGGGAACATCTTTTGCATTGGCCCGTCAATGTGCACGTGGCCAGATTGAACTTCTCAGAACCCTCTCCGGTGGGACAGGGATGGTTGATCTTTTGGAGCCCAAGTTACTAGAAGCTGATCAACTGGTAGCTCAGTATCAAGGACTGCGGCAAGTTAATCTGTCTTCAGCAATAGATCAGGAGTGTGCCTTCCTTTTAGCTGCCATCGAAAAGGTAAGGACGGTACGGGAGACGTCCAAGCCCGCTCTGATAAAGGACCTCCGAGATTTGTCGCTGAAGTACGATCAATTAAGCCGCAGCGGAGAGGACTGCATCGCTCGGAAAGAGGCTGCCTCTCGTGGGATAGCCGATACCAAGGAGCAGATCCTCCAGCTTCAGAGAAAATTAGTTTCTTTGGAGTCTGAGCTGCAGACCTCGCGCGAAGATAAGGAGCTAATTTTTCGGGAGACCGACAAGGTCACCCGAACCTCAGATGCCTTGGAGCGTGCCCTGAAGAGGCTTGAAGACGGCTGGCAGGCACATGCAAATCTGGAGGATGCAGAAAAGCTGACGCAAGAGGCTGAGCGTTGGGCCACCCTGAGATTTGAGCGGTCGACGTCCAAACTGAAGGACCGGCTCCGAGAATAATGTATCGTCGAACCATGATCGACTTTTTCTTTCTTTCTTTATGTTTCTTCATCTTTTTGACGGGGACATGGTCCCAGAAAATGTAGTACTTTTGATTTAAATAAATGACTTTGTTTGCATCATCTTTTATCTGTTTGTGCTTGTACTGCATCTTTGGTATTATGTGTTTGCCCCACTGGGGGACTTTCTGTGGACCTATTACCCTTGGCATACCCTGGTTTTAGGTATGGATAATAAGTTTGATAGGGATACCTAGAACAACTCCACGGTAAGGTAGATATGGAAGTTCTTGGTATCGGACGAAAGAATGCCATGGAACAGCTGGGTTCCAGAGGCATAAGATTGTGAGAAAAGAGGCGCATGTACTAGACAACCTAGTACAGCATTTGTGGTCAACTGCGGACATTTGTGGTCAACTGTAGACATTTGTGGGCCTATTATTCTTGGCGTACCCTGGTTTTTTCGGGTACGGATAATAAATCGAGAGAAAACTGACATACTTACTCAGAGGTAATGAGGACGTGGTAAGTATGGGGGCTTTACAATGGAGTCTTCCTACTCAGAGGTAATGAGGACGTGGCAGGAGTGGACTCCGCGAAGGATACATAGAACAACTCAGAGGTAATATGGACGTGAAAGTTCTACGTAAAGGGGTGGTTTGTTTTTTATGGAAGTAAAACAACTCAGAGGTGACATCGACGTGGCTGTTTCGAAAATTTTGGGTAGACCTGTTACCCTTTTTATGCACTGAAAGCACGGGTAATAGATTATAAGGAAAATGCTCTTTTAGGAAAAAAGTTCAGAGGTATGATCATACATGACTTACTACCCAGAAGATGTGATATAGATTCATTTAGAGTGACCAGAGTGTAAGTTCAGCGGTACCTAAGGGTACATAACTCAACAATCTGGTTGATTCGGCGGATGTCGTTTAGACATAGTATTTCTTTAGGAACTTGTCGTTGATGGGCATCATAAGCAAGTCTCCGTTTTGCTTTGCGAGACGGTATGCACCATTGGAGAATACTGCCTCGATGATGAATGGGCCTTCCCATTTTGGCTGGAACTTGTCGGCAGTTTTGTGAGTCATAACCATCGGCCTCCGAACTGCCAAGACGAGATTGCCTACTTGGAATGTTCTGAGTTTAAACTTCTTGTTGAAGGCTCCAGAGATGCGGGATTGATAAAGCTCGATTCGCTGTTGAGCTAGCAGGCGCTTTTCATCTAAGGCCTAGCCGACGACGGTAATTATCATCCGTCGTTAATCGGTAAGTGAGGGCGACACGGAGCGAGGGGATTTAAGTCTCTAACGGAAGAACTGCCTCACTTTTGTACACCAAAGAGAATGGTGTGTTCCTAGTAGCCGTCCGGACTGTAGTATGGTACGCCCATAAGCATTTGCCAAGCTTTTTATTCCAATCGCGTTTGTTTGAGGACACGAACTTCTTGAGAAGCTTGATTATAGTTTTGTTGAATGCTTCAGCCAGACCGTTAGCCGCTGGGTTGTAGGGTGTTGACGCAACATTCTGAATCCAATGTTTGTCACAAAACCGATCGAAAGCATGGCTTGCGAACTGCAGACCATTGTCATGGATGATCTTTCGAGGTAGTCCAAAGCGATAGATGACGTGATGCTTGAGGAAGCTGATCATGTTTGATGTATTCACTTCTGCAAGCGGAATAGCTTCCGCCCATTTGGAGAAGTAATCCGTAATTGCCAGTATAAAACGGTGTCATCTGGATGAAGATGGAGTGATTGGACCAATGATATCCATTCCCCATGCCTCAAATGGCCAGGATGCCATCGTCGGATAAAGAAATTTGGATGGTTGATATATAAAATCTGTGTGGACTTGACAAGCTTTACACTTTCTTGCATAGTCTATCGCATCTGCTACCATCGTAGGCCAGTAATAGCCCATCCGGCGAAGGCAGTCTTGCAGCTTCGGGCCAGATTGATGGGGCCCACAAATGCCGTCGTGAGCTTCGCGTACCGCTTCTTTGGCCTCTGTATTTGAGAAACACCGAAGCAGTAGTCCATCATAGGATCGTCGATACAGCATTTTTGTCTCAGTATCGTAGAAGAATCTGAGAGAACGTCTTCTGATAGAGGTGGCTTCTTTCGGGTTCTCCGGCAAGATGCCATAGACTGTAAAGTCAATAAATGGGAGCCTTCAGTCCTGTGTCTCGTCGATCGTCAGGGCAGAGTAGCTCTCAGCAAATTGGACGTTGTTCTTAGGACAGACCAATTCGTGGCCTATTACGTCAACCAAGTGATGAGTATGATTTGGAACCGCCAGAGAAGCGACAAGTCCTGCTAGGGCATCGGCTTCAATACTCCGGAGTCTTGGAACATGTTCTATGAAGAACCCTTTCAAGGACGTAATGATGGCGATTGCTATCTGATGATAGGAGATCATGTCTTCATGGCGAACTTCATATGAACCCCGGATCTGGTTGACGATTAATTGTGAATCGCCATATGCTTCCAGGTACTCTACCCCCAGTTCTTTCGTAAGTCGGTGGCCGATAACAAAAGCATTGTACTTGAACACTTTGTTTAAACAAGGTTCTGTGAGTAAGTATGCCCGATTAATCACCAAGCCGGAAGGAGAAATCAGTACCACTCCGACCCCAACGACGATATTACCCTTGGACCCGGTTCTTGAAGCACCATCGAAGAACATCCGCCAGACGGTATCATGGAAAGCCATATTTGAATTGGCGACCTCGTCTGGAATTTCTTCGTATATTCTGGTTGACTTCGAACCTGGATGGGCTACTAAAAAGTCTGCCAGAGCTTGACCTTTGACAGCCTTCTGCGGGACGAAGATCATGTGGTAGGGGGACAATAGTATCGCCCAGGTAGCAAGACGACAGCTGAGTGTCCCTGGCTTGGTCATGAGAACCCTGAGAGGGTTAACTTGAGATGTGACATGGATGATTTGTCCTGTAACATAGTGTCGCATCTTCGGGATAGCGAACACCAAAGCAAGACATTTCTTTTCTACGGCGGTGTATCTATGCTCAGGTCCTATCATCATTTGGCTGAGATAATAGATGGCTTGTTCATGTCCTGCATCATTGTTCTGTGTTAGTAGAGCACCGAGGGAATGCTCCATCGCTCGTACATACAGCAAGAACGGCTTTTCAGCAACCGGGGCCACCCGGACTGGAGGGTTTGACAGATATTCTTTAATGTTGTCAAAGGCGCGTTGGCACTCCTCATCCCATACAAAGGAGACACCTTTCTTCATGAGATGGGTGAATGGTTGACATCGCCCGGAGAGGTTAGAGATAAACCTCCTGATATAAGCTAGCTTCCCTTGAAGGCCTCTGAGTTCTCAGAGATTTTTCGGGGGACCCATCTCCATGATTGCCTTCGTCTTCTCAGGGTCGATATGGATTCCCTGGGCAGTAATGATAAAATCCAAGAATTTTCTACTGGATACTCCCAAGAAGGATTTGGTGGGGTTCATCTTCAGGTTGTGCGCTCGCATTAGGTCAAAGACTGTCCTCAGATCGTGCAGATGATCTTTCTTAGAGCGGCTTTTGATGGTGATGTCATCGACATAACATTCTACTGTCTTACGCAAGTGGTCCCTGAAGATGACACTTATAGCCCGTTGATATGTGGCACTGGCATTCTTTAAACCAAAGGGCATGACTGTGTAACAGTACACGCCAATCGGCGTTCGGAATGATATATGTTTTTCATCATCAGAAAACATCTTGATTTGGTTGTATCCTGAGAAGCCATCCATGAATGACATGCGCTCAAAGCCACATGTGTTGTCAATCATTATGTCCATAATAGGAAGAGGGAACTCATCCTTAGGACATGCTTCGTTCAGATTTCGGAAGTCGATGCAAATTCGGATCTTCCTATTTTTCTTGAGGACTGGTACTATATTGGCGATCTAGTCTGGATGTTGTTCCTCCCGGATGAATCTGCTGGCTATCAGTTTGTTGACCTCAGCTTCGATAGAGTTCATAATGTCTGGGCAGAACCGTCGTTGTTGTTGCTTGACCGACTTTGAGTCCGGATGAATGTTGAGCCTATGGAGTGCGACCTCGGAGTTTAGCCCCGGCATGCCTTCATAGCTCTAGGCGAACACGTCAATGTATTCTCTAACGAGTTGCAAAAGCGACTCCCGCTCTTCGTCTGTCAGGCTTTTACTGACGAAGATTGGCTTTGGAGAGGATTTATCGCCGAGGTCAACTTGCATGACCTCATCTTCGGTAGGAGGATCTCTCTGTTCGAAACGCTTCTCCCACTGCGCATCTAGTTGCTGAACCCAAGGCTCTAACTCGAGGAGCTCAGGTACATCTCCGTCTTCTTCATAGGCGTCAGCAAATACCATATTGACAGACAAAAATTGCCTGAATACGTCTCCGATGCTGACATCCGAATCAGAAGTGGGTGATCCGGTCGAATGTGAATGCCAGTCACATTCCTCATCTGAGCTTTCAGGAGTTGTTGCACGTGTAACATAGCCTAGACCATGTCTGGTTTTGTTGTAGTAATCCTGTGGTTTTCCAGCCGGGATCGGCAATTGCAAAGGTAATCGCCGGCCGGTGCCGTAATTCAAGCCTGGCGTAGTCTCCAAATCATACCCCTGTTTTTGCATGAGGTACTTGGATCGGGAGCTATACAGATAAAGGGGCAGTCTTCCGGTGTCGGGCCGGTTCGAGATCAACTTCTTCTATCCTGAAAGGATGTGGATCATTCTTCCGGCCGAAGATGATTGGATGATCCTCCCCCTCGACTATGAAGTAAGCGTCTTCCACGGGAGTGAGTTGGTTCGCGGTATAGACATTTGTCACTTGTGTGTGTAGGTTAATGCCTATACCGTATTCCATAGCGTACATCATACAAAGCTTATTAAGCTCGAGGTAGTTCAAAGATAGCCCTTTACTGATGAAATAAGGTATCTTTTCAGGTGGGATTACATCGTCAGCAGAAGGAACATCAGTATGGGTAGCCACATACTTGGCTAGCTCTAATTCCTCTTCGGCCACCCCATGTATTAATGAAGACTGGGAGGATGACCTGGGCAGCTTGATCATCAGGGGCTCTACTGGTGGTGCTGAACGTGGGGTCGTTGGCGCACTGACGACCCCCGGCTTAGTATTTGGTGTTGAACGGAGAGTTGTTGGCTCACTAGCAGTCCCCGGCTTAGCGCTCAGCTGTCGGCTTGTCCTGGGAAGACGAATCATCATTCGCTTAACAGAAGGATTGGACTCTTCGGTCTGTTGTTGACTGACTCTAGGCAGCCTGATTGTCAGCGGCTCCGTAGTGAGTCTCGGCCCTTGGCCAGACCTTGGCAGTCGGATTGTCATCTGCTCCTTTTGTGCAGTGAGCACCGGGAGACTAGTTGCTTCTCTACGCAGAGTGGCTGTAAGAGGTGCAGTCCTGCCTGGTTTGCAGGGTTGGAGATGGATTCTCAAGGGTTCCTCAGGCCCTGCAATGGCCTCCATCTGCTCTTGAACATCCTCCTTGATCAAGTGCCTCTTTGATTTCTTATACAAGCAGGAATCCGAATAATAGGATTTGACCCCTTTGAAAGGATCGATGTCGGCAAATTTTGTCTTTACGAAGCCGTGCTTGTCAACGTATTTGAAGCACTGGTGCAATATGGAGGGCACGATCATATAATCATGTATCCACGGACGCCCCAAGAGAATATTGTAGGAGGTATCTGCATCGATGACATAGCAGGTTACTTCCGACTGAAGGTCGCCAATTTGGCACTTCAGGCGAATCTTCCCGATGGGATAGCTTCTTCCTGAATTGAAACCGCTGATGGCGGTGCTGGTAGGAGTCAGCCGATGCATAGGGATGCGCAGGAGGTGAAGTAAGCTCTTCGGAATAATGCTTTTCGAAGAACCAGGATCAATGTGCATCTGATCCACCTTGATGTCGCCGACGTATCCAGTATAATACAGAGGACGATCGTGCAAGTTGGTCTCGATAATCATGTCCTGCGGAGTGAAGACAATGTTGGGCATTGCACCTGTACAAGCGCTGTCCTGGAGATCCGCGGGCGAGCTCTCCCCTGTAAGATTGACCTGGGCCAGATATGCGTCGGCATTCTGGAGTGCTTCGCTCAGTGCAACGCGAACATCTTTGGAGGGTCTCAGGAGCTCATATAATGACAATTTGGCCGGTGTGTTGGCCAATTGCGCCAGAATGTCAAAATTGTAGGGCCTCTCCAGCCCCTGTGGTGCGTCCTTGCGGAACGGCTTGTCAAAGCGGGTCTCCTTTGGCTTCGGCTTATCGGCCGGGGGAGGCTGAGAAGGTCCTGCGGTATCAGCAGTGGCCGGCTGGCGTTCTTCAGCCGAGTTACCCGGTGTAGGTTGAGTTTGTACGCCAGACCGGGTAACGACAGCTGTCGCTTCTTCGACGTTCGTGCGGCAGGACTTGACTTTCCTGTCCTTCTTCTTGCCGGTAGAGGGTGATGCTGGCTGGGTTACTTCAGGTACTAAGTCCAAGTGAACCCACATGACCTCTCCTCGTGATGTGGTGAGGGTACCATCCCAGCAGCCTGGTCTCGGGGAGGTGGAAGATTAGCGACCTCCATTTTTGCCTGGGGGCGGGTACTACGCCGTCTTGGGTCCTCGTCGACGGGAAGCTGTCGAATTGGACTGACACCATGTTGGCAGCGACTGTCACCTCCTCGAAATCAATGGCTAGGGCTTTGGAGTCGATGAGGTTCTGGATATACCGCTTCAATTGGAAGCAGTCTTGTGTAGCATGGTGGACGTAGCGATAGTAGTGACAGTACTTGGGGCTCTCCATCTCTGCAGGTCGAGGTTCACGCCTTGGCGGAGGGAGCTAGATTCTGTCTCCTTGTAAGAGCATGTCAAAGATGGGCTTGACATGACTATTCTCAAAGGAGTAAGTCATCTGCGGCCACGGCTTTTCTGCCTGCTTCGGTTAGAGCTTCGGGGCTGTGTCGGCCACCATAGCCTGTTTGCCCTTGTTGTCTCAGTTGTTGGAGGAATTACCGTCGTTGTTGTTGTTGGCATTAGGGCGTTTGCCCTTGTCCTCCCTATCCGAGATGTGTAATCCCAGTTGGCGAGCTTTTTTCAACTTGGCTTCTGCGCTAGTGGCACTGATGATGAAAGTCTTCCAGTCCTTAAATTGACTTTCGCCCATCCAGAGGCTGATTGTGGGGAGCAGCCTCTTTTGACAAATTTCAATTAAGGAAGAGTCCGGGTTACCGGAGGGCAACTTCATCGCGGTTTGACAAAACCGCTCAATGTAGTTCTTGTCAGCTCCTTCTCTCCTTGGACAACGTCCATGAAGGTTGACATGGTCACATCTTGTCCCACCTCATAGAACCTCTCCAAGAACATATGTTTGAAGCCGACGAAGGAATGGATGCAGTTGTCCGGCAAGTTGCGGTACCAGTCAAATGCGACTCCCTCCAATGCCCCGACGAACAATCGTGTAAGGATGGCATCGTCATGCGGCAGATGATCTGTTGTGACCTCAAAGTAGGTCACGTATCGGCTTGCAGATGTCTTTCCATCATAAGGGTTGATGTTGAATGGTTTGTATCGAGGAGGGAATGGGACATCTCTCCATGCAGCGGGATACGGCTGTCGTATCCTGAGATCCTGAGAGTTTTCTCGGGCATGAAACATTGCCCATAGCTCCTGGACTTCTCTTCTCGCCTCCCTGGCCTCTTCTGCAGCAGTGGGAGCCGACATTCCAGGTGGATTGTCACCCGGGGTTGGTGCGGTTGTGTTTGAGTCCGCATTGATGGCGGGACCCAAGCTTGTTTGGCCAGGCATCCTTCCTTGGAGAGCTGGCAGGGCTGCCTTGATCTCGTCTACTGACTTGACCAGGGTATGAAGTATGACCTCAAGAGTGTCGAGGTGTTGTCGATCGCTGGGACCGTCCTGGTCATTCTCAGTCATAAATACTGTTCTCACACGAGGAACAGTGGAAGGAACTGTGGAGGATGTGCTCTCCGAATCATATCCCCGAATGGAGAAGTCGTCGGGATATGTAGGAATGTTCTCCTCCGGTTCGGACTCGGAGGAAGTGCTACCCCCTGCATAGGAGGTTGCTTCATCTTGGCACTCGTGGACGTCTTCAGGGACGTCAGAATCTGCTGCAACTGTTGGGGGGATTATCTCCCCAGGTTGATCTTCTTGGAACACCGGATTATTGTGGATGTTCCGGGGAGTGCTACCCCCAGCTTCGGCTACCCCCAGGGATGTAGATGACGAACCTCCAAGTGTTGAAGTTTTCGTCTTTGAGCGGGTGCCTTGATAAACTCCTCATGTGGTGGTTGTGGACAACCACTTGGATGAGAGTTTCTTAGCCGTGCCAGTTGAGATCATCGGGCTGGAGACATCTACTTTCTTCCCTTCCTTGCTGGTAGGGACTTTCCGGGTAGAATTGTAAGAGGCGAAAGGAAGCACCTCGTCTCCCGAGCTTTGTTCTAGGACTGGTCCTGGCCGCTGCAGTCGTTGGAAGATGGACTGTCGGCCCTCTTGTACTGCCGTCTTGTTGCAGCAGCAGTTAACAATGATTTGAGTGCAATGATGTCCATGGAAGGACTCTCTGCACACCAAGCTTTCTTCTCTTTTCTTGCGCTTGTGAAGGATCACATCACGCAAGTCAAGTGTATCTCGAGCAACCTTTACACTCATTTTGTGGGCCCGGGAGTCCCGAGCACACGAGCGTGTTGGTATCATGTTTTCTTCCTGGCGTGGGGCTAGCAAAAGTACTTGTCCCTGATCATTGTTGGGAGACTCTTGAGAACCACCCTGTCCGTTGGCCGTCGGGGGCTGGACATGGGTAGTTTTGTACAACTTTTCATCAGAGGCTCGCGTAACAGTCAGCGGGGCTCCCTGATGGTTAGAAGTTGGGACAGCTGACTGAGCTCGACGAGCCCGCGCTGTCCTAGACTTCTTCCCTCTAGTACCCAAGGGCGCGTAGTAGGAAGAGTCCAAGCTGTGCCGCACAGAGTCTGACATATTTTCCTGGGAGCATCCGAGGTCAGGACCGCATGAGAGGCGGTCGAAGACTGAACCCGAGCCGCATAGGATGGATGGTCTGCGATTGGATGCCGCATAAGCCATCTTCCTGCGGCTGGGCTTGGCGACCGCATAAGCATGCTGCATGCGACTGGGATAGGTGGCCGCATGAGCGGTCTGCATGCGGCTGAGATTGGCGGTCGCATGAACTTTTTGTATGCGGCTGGAGCTCGTGGCCGCATGAGCCTTCTCTATGCGGCTGGATTTGGTGGCTGCATGAGTCTTTTCCATGCGGCTGAGATTGGTGGCCGCATGAGCCTTCTCTATGCGGCTGGCGCCCTTATGCGGCTTCTTCTTGGACCGCACAGAGTTTCCATTTGCTCCCGTAAGTCCAGCATCGAAGTGCTTTTTTTAGCCAGACTTGGGGACAGCAGGGTCCTCTGCGGCCTGAAGTGGGGCCGCATGTGAGTCTTCTCCGCCGTCTTGGGCAGCGGAGAACACTTCTCCCAGAGCTTGGGGAGGAGCAGCAGCTTTGGGTCTCCACTCCCTGCGGGCCTTCTTCGTGCCGGCTCGCTTCTGGACCGGGCTAGCGCTCCCCTCGGAGAGCATTTCTTCAAACGCTTGCTGGTCGAAGCGAACAACCAGCATCTGTTGCATGGAGCTGAGTTTGGCGGCGTCCGATTGCGTCACCAACTTCTCAGCAGTTGAGAAGTTAGTCCCCAGCAGAGTCGTCATCGTGTTTGCCATTGATTATCAAAGAACAGAACAGTTTTATGGGAGGACCGAACTTTAATTCACAATTACAAACTCGCTTGTACAAAAGAGAGCCTAGGAACAAAATCTAGGAAAAGCAATCTAAGTACAATTGTTTAATTTGGATTCTGGGGGGTGACGGTACAGGCTCGGAAAAGTGCTATCAACTCTGCCTTACTCCTTAGACGATCGAACGCAACCTTGGCTCCGGCGAAGAAATGCTCTCTCTCTCTGTATGTCTCTGTGTGTCTGTGCAAAGGAATAATCCCATGCTATTTATAGGAGTTTGTGATGAGTGGGGTGTACAGCCACGTGGCCACATCCTTGTAACTACGCCTTGAGAAGTGGGCGGTTGGGGATTGGCTAAGATTAATCTTTATCTGTTTGTTGCAATAAATCTGGACTGTTATGTTGGTTGAAATAAATCTGAACTGCTATGATCTGTTGGTTGCAATAAATCTGAGTTGTTAAAACTTTGTCAATTTCTGCCACGTGTCCCAACTACCACTAGGTCGCGAGCAGCATGAAGGACTGTCCCCCTGTCAGACAGGGTGGCCTCACAACCGAGCCGCATGAGGGTGGCCTCACAACCGAGCCGCATGAGGGTGGCCTCATAATCGAGCCGCATGAGGGTGGCCTCACAACCGAGCCGCATGAGGGTGGCCTCATAGCCGAGCCGCATGAGGGTCACACAGGCGATCCGCATAAAGAACTTTCTTGGAATTGGTGAACTGTGCCAACTGTCATAAAGATTTTCTCGTCTTTTTATGAGCATGTCGCGTCTCTTCTTTATGTCAGAGCCATCATGTCAGAGTTGTCACTTTGTGTCAGAGCATTAATGGTCAGCTGCAAGGAGTAATTATGGCCAGTTGTATGGGCCTATTTCGAACCGCATAAGGCCACGTGGCTTCTTCTGAGCCGCATAAAGCTTTCTGAGCCGCATGAAGCTCTACGGAATTTTTGAGCCGCATGAGACCCCCCAAGTTCTGAGCCGCATGGAGTTTCTGGACCGCATAAGAATTTATTATTCTTTTCCATGCTTCTACAGCAATAATAACATAAATGGTCTCTCTTTGCAAATTGTTCAATAATTTTCAAGGCAACAGGCAAATCTAATTTCAAAGGGAACTTCCTCCTTTATAGGAGCAGCTGTTGCATATTATATCTGATAGTGAAATAATTTGGCTCTGTATCAAACTAATTAGTGCATTTTATTACTCATCTTGCAGACTTGTAACTGTGGACATGATGACACCAATCCCCGCACCATCTATAAACCTTTCTCACAAAGCCAATAATCTTCCATCTACTCATTCTTGATTGCAGTAATCTTATAGCTTTCCAGCAATACTCTGTTTGTTCACTAACCTGGAGCTGCAGCCTCTTCTTGCTTCGTGTCGGAGTACGTGTCGGATATTGCCAGGATTCGATCCGAGGGATCATGCTGCAATGCTGGTTTTCAAGACCAAAATCGCATCATGATACCCCACATTATCACACATTTCCTGACAATATAAAAAACAAAGTCTTATGCTTGTTATGCACTCCTTTCAAACTGCTTTCTGTGAAAATATCACCCCATTTGAGTAACGATCTGATTATTGTCTCTAAGAAGTGACACAATGTAAGGGTGACAGTAGAAATCAAGATCCCACTTTCGACAACGAAGCCAGGTGACAACATAATAGATTTTACAAAAAACAAGGGATCAGAATACACTCAACATTCAGTAAAAAAAAAAAAAGCTGTGTAGATGTAATTGCTGCATTTTTTACACATTTACTTGTTGAAACCGCTTTTTGGTGTAATTTATTTCAATGAACACATCTTTTATGTACACATGAATATGGTTCATCAAGACCCCGGGATCAACTGTTCGCACTTTGAAGAGTGGAGCTGCTTAGCCTGCTTTTTGTTCGATACTGATTGTGGTAATGATCCTTCGTTTCTTCTCTTGTATTCTTCTTTAAGCTCCTCAAGACGTTTTGATAACTACAAGATTCAAGTGCATAGAGATATTTTGTCAGAAAAATCATCCAAAACCTTAGTCATGTAGAAAAACACTTGTTCTAGAGGTATAAGTATACTATTTGATGTCAATTAGTTGGTCATAGATAACACAAGATTGGATATGAAACGTTATTTGTATCAATTTCAACTCAAGGGCATGAAGAAATATACTATTTGATGTGAATTAGTTGGTTATAGATAACAAAAGATTGGATATGAAAACATTGTTTGTATCAATTTCAACTCAAGGTCATGAAGAAATGGATTGCTCAGCAGTCATTGCAAAGCAGAAGTCCATGAGCTTGGTAAGAAAGTTGTCGGGTTGAGAAAATTTTCCGATATACTAGTTTACCGGCACTGTCCATAAACTACTCGATTGAGAAACATGCAGACGTAAAAACAACCAAATATTGAGAAATAGATATAATTTCCAAACAAAGAAATAATATGGGGGCAACAGCAAAGTGACAAGATTAGAAGAATGTCAAGTTCTTGGAAACTCTAACACAAATTTAGCTCTTAGTTCTCACGGTTATCATTGTTCTTTCATTTAACATAGCTTTCCTGTTGTCCCTCCATCCTAGAAAGCACAGGCAGGGAGAAAAAAAATTGCTCCTTAGACAACTAAATGTAGATAGCAAGTTCTTAATCCCGTTCTTATTAAGAAGATGGGAGCAAACAATGTGAAAACACACATTTTTATATGTTCAACACAATAATAGACTTCACAAGGTCATATAATATTACTGTTTGCTTGTCAGTGGCAACATGACCAGGTAGCATTTTTTTTCTTGTCAGCGAATAGGATTTACTTCTTGATCAATGATAACGAACAACGACAACAAGCCTTCAATCCCAAGTTTTCTTCCAATCGGCTCTTTTAAGGGTCATGTCCTATTGTAACATTATAAAAATTGATATCCTTAGTTACCGAATCAATCCAAGTTAGTTTTGGTCTACCCCAAGTTCCATAAGCTCCTTTGACTAATATCTTATTCATCAATCCAACTGATATTTGCACATTTTCAAACCACCAAGAGATGTTTTTCCCTCGCCTTATCCTCAGTTAGCAGCTCCAATGTTCATTTCTTATCCTATCTTTCAAATGTAGTCTGATACATCCATCTTAAGATTCTCATTTCAGTGATGCTTATTTTCTGGACATATTGTTTTTTTAATTGCACAATAGGATCATAAAAGCATGGTTGGTCATATACTATGTCCTATAAAAATTTTCTTCCAACTTCAATGATAGGATCATAAAAGCATGGTTGGTCATATACTATGTCCTATAAAAATTTTCTTCCAACTTCAATGGTTACCTTGCGGTCATAAAGCACTCCATAAGTACTCTATCCTGAACTATCAAGTTTTGACACTTAAACCAAGAATTATTTTTGAGCACTTAAATACCCTGAACTTTTAAGTTTTGGCCATTCACCCCTTTTGTTAGTCATCCCTAAAGTATACATAAATTACTCTCCTTTGTTTTAGTAGAAAATATTGAAAAACATAAAAACAAAACAAAAATCAAATCAAAACTCCTAATCTAACCCTCCTCTTCCCTTCCAGTCAATCTCTCCACTCTCTCCGTATGATGAATGATAAATACTAAATAAATGATAGATCCTAAATACCGAAAACTATCGCTCTTAGGTATCTCATTGTCCATCAAGATGTACTCCGGACCATATGATGGAGTGAGGTGAACTCCCTCAGTTCCCTCATTTCTGTCTTCATAATGATACCCATATGATAATAATTTAGAAGAGTTTATTGGTTTTCATAGTGTTAAGTGTTGCTTGCCCCGTAGTTCTAGGGGTTACATGCAGTCACTTCTTTCTCCCAACAACCTCTAAATTCTACCAAAGCCTCATCACAGTTCTGAATAATGTAGCAGTCAACTCCAACCCTGAAGAGCATTTAGTCTTTCTATCTCCTAATTCTAGAGACTCATCTTCAATCAGGTCCCTTAACCCTGTAATTTCAAACAACGACGAACAAGTAGCGGTATTGCTCAAAATATTTAGAGAAAATTTGAGTGGCACCGCACTTTTTTTATGCTTATTTAAGGTGCACCCCACAAGTTTACATGAATGTATGACACCCCCCCCCCCCCCCCCCCCCCCCCCCCCACTTTTGACGGTTTCCGTCCAAAACGAGCGGTCAATCCCGTTGACCAATTTTTTTGGACAAAAATGTCCTTGTCTCCTTTTCTGTGTCCCCCCTCCCCGTCACACATGCCTGCCCCCCGCCGTGCTCGGCCACCTCCACGGCGTCGCCGCACCCCCCCCCCCCCCTCCCCGACCTCGCCGCACCCCCTGGCCATCACCACCACCACCACCACCATCATCACCATCATCATCATCATCATCACCACCACCATCAACCATCATCACCACCACCGGCACCCTCCCCCCCCCTCCCGCTCCGCCCCCCCTCCTCCCGCTCCGCCCCCTAGCCCCCACCGCCGCCGCCGCTGCTGCTGCCACTGCTGCTACGGCGGCGGCGGCTGCTGCGGCGACGCCGACGGCGGCGGTGGAGGCTAGGGGGGCGGAGCGGGAGGGGGGGGACGGAGCGGGAGGGGGGTGAGGGTGTCGGTGGTGGTGATGAGGTTGATGGTGGTGGTGATGATGATGGTGGTGGTGATGGTGGTGGTGATGACCGGGGGTGCGGCGAGGTCGGGGAGGGGGGGCGGCGACGCCGTGGAGGGGGGCCGAGCACGGCGGGGGGGGAGACGGATAGTTGACGCGGGAAAGAGGACAACAGATAGGGGTATTTTCGTCAAAAAAATTGGTCAACGCTCGTTTTGGACAGAAACCGTCAAAAATGGGAGGGTATCATACATTCATGTAAACTTGTGAGATGCACCTTAAATAAGCGTAAAAAAGTGGGGTGCCACTCAAATTTTCTCAAATATTTACCTTCATTTGACCCAGTGTTCTTAAAATCGGATTTAGGAGGCACCTAGGCACTGGGCACCTATGGCCAGCCTAGGAATCGGACGAAATCGGCTAGCTGGACGGTCGGGAAAAAAAAGGGCCTAGGTAGCCCTAGGCGGTGAGGTGGCCACCCAAAAGTCGACCGCTGACTCCGCCTCTATATGATCTTCTCCCTCCCGCACCGGAGCCGCTCGATCCAGCCTCCTTCGAGCTCCACCGATCGGATATGAGCTTCCACCGCCAGATCTCGACCCCACAACGACTGCCTAAGCACCAGCTACCGCTGTTGCACCGGATCGGCCGATCCCGTCCACCGCTTCCCTGGAGTCATGTGTCCTTGTGTGAGTAGACCCGACCACCTCCGTCTCGAGTCTCCAATCTCCTTGTCAGGATCCCTCCAGTGCCGCTTAATTTCCCAGAGGTGAGTTTTCTTTTCTCTTAGCTCTCTCTTCCCTTTTTCTTGTTGTTTTTTCAAATCTTCTCTTCTTTAAAGAAGAGAGTGATATATAAATGTTAGGCTCTTAGTTGCTGGACTAAAGCCCAAGTAACAAGAAATTATCTGGGTTAAAAACGGAATTACTAAATTTGTTTAGCTTCATATATGGGAATCATAACATGGGCTTAAGCCATATTAAATCAGAGATGTATATAGGTAAAAACAATTCTTTGGGCTTTTAGTTGAAGCATAGTTTGAGGGTTTAAAATCAATAATAGAATTATTTGGGTTTAAGAAATTAATATAAACTGGGTTTTTTACTAAGAATTTTATAGGCCAGAGCCCAAGAAATAAAGAATAAAAAAAGAGATAAGTTTAATATTAACGGATATACAGATCATAGGCTTCAAGAATAAAAAGAGAGAATTCATGTTGACCGCCTAGAATTAGGCGACTACCTAGGCGGACTAGACGGTTGGTGGCCGCCTGCCTAACGCCTAGCGACTTTTACAACCTTGCATGTCCATTCTTTTGATGCAACAACCTCCAACCCCAAACTCAATGACTCATAATTTCTTAAGTATGTTGGACCTCAACATTGCCACCACTAATATGAAACATGTGATGGCAATGTGGTCGCATTGTTCACAGCTCGCTATATTGCCCCCCTTGAGTACTCCAACTATTTTATTTCTCAATTTCCCTTACTCATCCGTGTACTCCTAATCCTCTTTCGTGCTAGAAAACAATCCAAAACAATAATAATAAACTCCAACATTTCCATTTCATCAAATAATTAGCCTTCCCGACTCGATCCCATAAGTCAACACCCCCACCCACCCCTCTCTCTCTTAACCTTAATCTATGAAGATAATTTAGCAATAGGTACGACTTTTAACCGTCTTCTACGTTGCCCCCTCTTGCCTAAACCTAGTAATTTGAACATGATTCTATATCTCCCCTTTAACGCATCTATATGAAATCCTAATCATAAGAAGTCCTCCCCTTTAACGCATCCTAATCATAAGAAGTCCTCTACCATAGTCCCTCAACCCAACGTCTAATCCCACAATCTAAATACCTAGTCCTAGTGTAACCCTACCCCAGCCTATACCAGAATGTCTATCCTGGTGCAACCTCAACACAACTGGAACCAGCCTAATAATGAATTTTCAACCCGAATTAAATACCTTGCTCATAAACTAAATCGCTAATCTGACCTGATATAAAAATTATTGCCCTGATGCACCAAAATCAGCCACTTTCTCTTCTATGTTTCCCTAAATCCTTAAACCGTCTAGTTATAAATCTCAAAATATAATCATACCCTCTAGAAGCTATATAGATCAAAACCTACTCATAAAATTTTCTTCTCATCAATTTTATCCAAATTCCCAAGCCTAATCAAACCTTATTGCCAAAATCCTACTTCTTCGGACATCTATTTTTCTATATTATGGAGTCTTGTTTTCTTAAGTAGTGGCCAATGAAAACCTAACCTTTCTATTATAGTGCATGGATGGAAAAATAACCTGAAATTGTATATCTCCCCACTCGTACAATTCTAGAGTTGGTGCGACAGCTAAGTTTTTCCTCAAATGAATGTAATACAGCAAAAACAAATTTTCATAACCCAACTCTTTTATTCCTTTAGCTTCTTATTCATACTGTTTACAGCTCCCATTTTAACACCAACAAATATGCTAGCTAGCTTCCTACCAAATTCCATGAGTTTCATGTCCATAATAATAGTTATCCATATCGTTTGGCACCGCAGACCGCAGAACTAGTCCAGATTTATGATTTACTGTATTCTGCATGTTTGTGCATTGGAGAACCAGCCAACACGTGTCCCAATTCATAGTGTTGAATTTCAGCAGGTGAGCAAATTCCTTCTAGCTGTGCTTTGACTTCTACCTCATTCCTAGCAAGGAATATCTCTGCTGAGATATCTGTTCAAATTCATCCTTTCACCCAAATCCCTCCTTAATCACAATCAAAGGCTCAATCTAAGAGTTAGCCAAACTGTAAATTTGTTTTCTTGACTTTACATTGACATACCTAGCCCTAAAAGATGAACATCATTCACATGAAATACATATTGTATTTGCTAAATAGGTACTCGGGACATCTTAGCTTGATGACAATCTGCAAGAAATTGGTCTAGTTGTTGCAATGGCACAAAAGCAGCAGATTCAACTGTGGGGATCTCAATATTTTATTTTAAACTAGCAGTCCTAGAGGTAGGTAAGGCTTGAATACCCTTTAACCATACCAAGATGAAACATTAATATGCTTAAGTTTATATTTCTTTCGGAATATTTTATACTACTTCATAATCCGACATCTGTATATCCACTGGCATATATTTGAGTGTTCTCTATATGGTATGAACGCGATCATGGCATACAGGCCTCAAAATATAGATTTATCTTGTTCAGAACATTTCTAACATCTCAAAAGGCTATCCTGCATCAAGGATACAAATGGGGAAAAGGTATATTGGCAAACCTAAGCCCCAGAGAGGAATTGATAATAAAGCAGATAGTTATAGTGGATCAAGAATCCAACCCACAGTGCACTGTCTGGTGGATAATGCCCCTAACAGAACCACCAAGACCATGTGCCATCTCCAACCACACGGACAGTAAGAATCACAAGCTTTTCAATTGGAAACCTTCATGGAAGAAAGTATCCTACTTACAGAGATATGGAGTCTGTGTTAGATTTAATCAACATTGAAATGAACGTGATCTTTCTGAAGATGAATGTGACAACCATTAGGATTTTTTGGTTCAGGCTCAGGCTCAGGCGTCGTATACTTCAATCTGCAGCTCTAACCTTGACTATCTTTTGAGTCTCCTTTTGCTTCTTTGGACCTCTTTAACTTGAATCTTGGTTTGGACTTTGACTATTGTGGTCCAGTTTATATGATGTAGATAGGGCTAGATATTGTAGGCAAACAAAAAGCACATGGTCAGATGATTTGAGTGGTTGTGTGCGTATATGACAAGAACCTGCAATGACGTAGAAAGAACCAGTTTCTAATGGATTAAAGCATTGAGCCAATATTATGTTCTCTTCTCTCTACCAATTTTCTTCTACCATCTTTACATTCACTCCCCTTGCATGATTCCCCTTCCATGCTTCATGAAACATGGATTTGTGTCTCTAGCAATCAACATCTAACAGTTTTGACCTGTTATGACCTTCCCGAGAAGACCAGGATATTGTATGTTCAGCTTCATTCTTCACTGTTATATTGCATTCATTGCATCCTTCCTCTCTTATTTGATTCCCCACTTCTTGACCATCTTTACAGCTCTTCAGGGAACCAGGGAAACCTCATAGGCTCATGTAACTACCTAATTTTGAAATTCTATTTTTGGAAATCAATATTAAAATTTTGGGAATTTTATAAAATCATTTTTCGAATTATTGTGAATTACTTTTAATTCTGGTTATCAATATTTAATTAATTAATTATATTTCAGAATTAATTTATTTCTAATTAATTGTGGATTATTAGTATCAAATAATTAGTTAATATTAATTGCTGAATTATTTTATTGGGTATTAATTAATGGGTGCCTACCAAGCCTTGGGTTTGGATTGTGGGCCTATAGATTTGGGTTAGAGAATAGGTAATTGTTAGTTAGCCTAATTAATTAGCTAGTTAGTCTTAACTAGTGATTAGTTACTAGCTACCATATTAGTTACGGATTAGTTACTAAATTAGGATTAGTTAGGGATTAGTTAAATCTATTGGTAGGTTCCACTAAATTACCCCTAAATCTATTAGATATTACAGGTTTGCCACTAGTCTTGTAGAGCACTCTTTTTCTTCTATTAAAATATTGAGACTCAATATTTTATTACAGCAGAAATATTCTCTTTCTCTCCTAACCCTCTCTCTCCAGCTTCTGTCTGCCGACCTCCGCCACTGACCACCGCGCGCCGCCGCACTCCGGCCGTAATCCGGCGTTCCTCCGCCTCGTCGATTCCTTGTCCACTCTGCTCCTAGTTCTGTTTTCCTGCCTCTACCCGAGGTTGTAAAAGGCGCTAGGCGTTAGGCGAGCGGCCACCCACCGCCTAGCGCCTAAGCCACCTAGGCAGCCTTATAATATTAGGATGTTGCCGCATATAAAAAAAATATAGGAATTAAAAATATGCTTAAGTAAAAATTATACCCTAAATTAAAAGCCTCTCATAATAACTAAACATAGTCAAATTCATAGTACAAGACTACAAGTTCAAACATAATTCAAATAGTTAACACTAACAAAAAATGTCACTATTATAATTTTTTTCACTGACTCACTGTTATATTTTTTTTTTCACTAACTCACTTTTTTTCTTCACTGTGCAGTGGATGTAGCACATAAAAATGTCACTGTGCATCATATATTATTCTCGTGAAGGCTAAAAAGTAAAAAGGAAACAGACAAGCGAAGATTGAAGAAGAAGAAGAAGAAGAAAAAGAAGACAAGGAAGAAGAAAAAGAAGACTGAAAAAGAAAAAGAAGAAGAAAAAGAATAAGAAGAAGAAGAGAAGAAGACCTAACCTGGGTTGGCTGCTCCTGCTGTTGCGTCTTCTTCTTTTTCTGGCTGCTGAGTCTTCTTCTTCTTCTCCTAAAAATGGCTCTGCGGTTTCATTTTTCTTGTTTTAGGTATGTAAGGGTTATTGGGTTTCGGGTCGGATCCTTGACTTTAAAAAAAAGTAAAAACTAACCAGGCGGCTGCCCCACCGTCTCGAGCGACCACGCCTAGGCAGCCGCCCCACCGCCTCGAGCCGCCTAGGTGGCCGCCTAAGGCCGCTTTTTTGGCAGGAACGTCTGGAAGCCGATTCTGGTGGAATATTGGACGGCACCTAGCCGCCCAACGCCTAGGCGCCGCCTAATTCCGCTTTTTAGAACACTACCTCCACCCGACCGACCATCCCAAACCACTCCACAACACCATCGTCACCGCCTACCACCACCACCTAAACCTAAGCTCGACCACCACGCCAACAGTCCCAACCTAATTCGACCAACCCCCACACCACAGAACGACCACGACCACCTCTCCACACCCCCAACCGCCACCTATTTCCCCATAGCCACCACCATCAGTCCCAAACCCTAACGCCGACCAAAACCCTAGATCCTAGCCACCACTCCAGATCTCGACCACCCCACTCTACCAAACCCTAACTTCGGCCAACCCCTAAGCCTACCCCCACCACTGACATACCTCGGCCAGATCTACTTCGTCTCTGGCTAGATCTAGCGCACTGCTCGTCTTCCGGGCATCGGCAGCCGTCTTCCCAAGTCTCGAGACCGTGCCAGCTTTCGAGCCGTCACCAACTCCTACTCTTTGGCGTCAGGTCAAGCCTTGAGAGTCTCCATCGCCTAGCCAGTCTCCGACGCCTCACTGTGAGATTCAATCCTTCTCCTTCTTCTCCGTTCTTTCTTCCTTTCCTTTCTTTTCTATAGGTCAGTGTCGGCTGAGTCTTTTGCTTTCTCTCTCCACTGGAGAGAGGGGCTTAGTAAGGTTTTAACCCTAACGGGTTATCGGGTCTGACCCGATAGGTAACCCTATACTGTCTTTGGGCTGGGCTACGAGCCCATTCCAGTATACAAATAGTATCAGTTAAAACTTTTGCTTAAATAAATTACTGGGCCAGGCTAGACCCTGTGGGCTTGGGCTTTAAGTCAAATATTATTTTCTGTAAATGAAGGATTGGACCTAAGTCCATATTAGGTTAATATTATGAACATATATACTTGCACAATACTTTGTACAAATATTACTAGTATAAAATAATAGATGCATGTATAGTATAATAATTGAGTAGTTATATTAGTTAATATTATTATCTAATTTTTACCTAAGTTAGCTTTACCAAATAATGTTTTATGTAATTTCAAAATATAAATACTTTGACTAAGTAAAATCTAGTTTCAATTATTATTAATATTTTTCTATTATAGATATTAGGGGTGCCTTTCCTTTCTATTATTAGCTTTAATCATAATCTAATTGTGTTTTTCTATGTTGTGATGTTGCGATTCGATCTCTTAAATAATCTACGAGATTATGGACTGCAATGGATTATTTTGGACTTATTGGGATATCTTGACTTTGAATTCGATCTGGGACATCTATCAGACATTATGATCTGCGACAACTTACTGGGACTTATTATTCTAGATTATAGACTGTGATCATTTCCGTGTCAACACGTTCGTGTCGCGTACGACGACTTCAGATATCCGAGACAAGTACTCATGATGATCGCTTTCATTTCCTGATAGTTACTCTATTTCATGCTTTTAGATGTACATTCCTGATTATCGACACGATTCTTACACGAGATTAGTATTGTGGATTCCATATCATGATTTTCATGTTTTTTATGCTTCCGTGTTTACCTTTTTCACATTATGATTTAAATCCATGATTATTAGTCGGATGCGAAATACTTTAGTATATATGTGATCAAAATCCTGTATATTCCTTGATTCAGTGATTCCGTGTCTGACAGCTAATCATACACCACCGTATGATTGAGCCTGACCATGTAGATCCCTCAGCCTGATCATATATAGAACGTGGTATTTCAAATACACTTAGTGTGGAGATGACTTATGCACTCATATTGTTTCCGTCACATGTTTGATTTTATGCCATGATTAGTTTTACTTCTGTTTCCATATTCGTCAGATCATGATTATCGTTATTTCAGTTTTGTCTCTACTCTATTACATGTCTTATAGTTTCTATCATGTCATGAATAGTGGATCATGAATTGTACTTGCTCTAATTCTGGCTGGATAACCACATTTTTAGGCGAGGACTTAGAGAATTTGTGTACCACTTATTATTGCACACCTGAGGCAGATCATGGCTTAGCTGAGGATACATGAGATGACATAGACGACGTGCCACTGGAGGATGCTTAGCTTAGCTTAGTCTTTATTTTATGTCTTTTAGATTTCCATTTCCAGAACATTTGGCTGAGTTGTAATAATTCTGAAGATGACTGTACTCAACTATCAGATTGTACTATGTGGATTTGTCTTTCCATTTCATATCTACATGCTAGTATTGTGATTGAGTTTAGATTATGTTTATTATGATCTCTGATATATTGTTGGACTTGGATATATTTGAGGAGTATACAGCTTACTACCGCCGACTCTGCGACGTAGGCTGGACGTGCTTCCTCTACTCGTGTCCGAACTTCCGGGTGCCGATCGTGACAGCTCAGGCATATATCATGCAACCTTTTACTCGTATGCAACCTTGTCGATCCATGGGTACCTTAAACGTATCACGCTACCAATACGGGAACAAAATCGGAACGTCGTACACGGGGGATCCCCGATACACAGTATGTTGGTAGTATATTTCTATGGAACGCTTATTTAGAACGTCATATGTTTATCTGGAACGTTGAACGCTTTTAAGAAACTAATATGTAATATAATATATAATGTATATATAACATTCAAAAATCAAACAAGTATCATATAATAGCATCGAAAATTCAAAACTAGAAAAGGATTTGTAAGTTCCAAAATCCTACCAATCTTTCGAAATGTAGCAAGTTTTAGACACTATTAACCTTTACGAAAATAACTAAAAACCTACGTCGTACTGGGCGCTAGGCGAGGCGAGGCGACAGGCCACCCGCCTCGCCTAGGCACGCCTAAGCGCCGCCTAGGCGTCCGTCCAGGATCCGCTGCTTTGAATCAAAAAATTCTGCAATTATGCATACAACAAATATTTAGTATAACTAATAAGCATTAAGTAATAAACATAAAAGTAATATAAGAAGCAACAAATACGAAATAACTAATATTCAACATCAAGGATAGTAAGCATAATTGGACGACCCTAGACGGGCCATTTTTCCCCCGAGCGATCCTAGGCGGGCGCCTAGGCGAGCAAAACCTCACCCAGAAAATTTTCTCCATGTCGAGGCGAGACCTCTCCAACTTGCACTCCTAGGCCGCCTAGGCGCGCCTTGGCGGCGCCTGTGACAATATAACTAAAAACTACATCTTCGATATAAAAGCTTGGCTGGAAACCAAAGTATATGTTGCGTTTGCTTGTCGAAACATGGATTTCCACATTTGAATTGGAAATTAGCCGTCTATCCACATTCTGAAACGTGCTTTCCCGGTTCGTGGAGCGTACATATATGATGAATTCAGGACACATTTTCGTATCCTCTTTTGGTTCTAAACATCATAGGCAGGTTGTTACCTGCAATACGTTTCCAATTATCTTACGTTGTATTGGTCTGTTTCGAATATTATACACAAGCTAGCTTCTACAATTAAAATGAAAAAGTATTAACTATTGTATTTCGATATGCAGTGTTAAATAGAATATATTCTCAAACATATTGCAGCGAGTCTCATATTATTGAATTTTAAGAAGTACAGATATGTAGGATGATTGTAACCTTGAATGAGAAGGCAAGGGGTAATAGCATATCTGGATTCATTGCATCCTCAGGAAAGTTGCGCAAAGCATGTATAAGTGTTTCAAATGGTAGTTTTACCTGTTGAATAAAAAAAGGAAAATAAGTTGCAACATACAATAAATTTAATGAGCAATTCTCAATTCCGCACAAGGAATCATGAGCTCACCAGGTCATCATGGCAGAATCGCAACAAGGCCAACCCCACTTGGAAAACAATTTGGACACCCTATCAAAAGTTGTATGTCAGAATTCAGAATATAGCATAAAGATTTAAGTGAGATTCAATTCTGCAGACTCTCCTGCATTAATTTAACAGTAGCAACAACATAAAAAGTTGACAGAAAAGTAGGACATCTTCTATAATATTAGTAAAGAACAACCAAGACTTATGATGCCAAAATTGATGACAACATAACCCACAAATTCATGAGAATACAACAGCAACAATGATAAAGCCTTTTTCTCAAATTGTACACATGAAAGCTCCAATAAAGGCTCTCTGCAGTACTATAAAAATAAACAATAACAACTTTAAAAAATGTTCCAGCGGCATTTCAATAGTTGACAAGCATATACAGAAAACTAAAACTTTAGGTAATTCTATTGAACAGACTCGAAAGAAGCACTTTACAAGTAATTAACCTCCAGATTTTATTTCCTACTCAATAGGTTTTAGATTCTTTACTCCATTTTGTATAACATTGTATTGGTGATGAGTATATGGATAAATAAAAAAGAATTGTTTGGGATATAGTAATGGCTTCCTTTGTATGGGTGATATAGTTAGAAGGAATAGTATATTTCTTTTTATAGAAAAGTGAAAACATCTACCCAAATTATTGATACTATTATGTCATTGGCTAACTCTTGGTTGAGTTTGATGCCAGGAAAAAAAAAAGACAAAAAAAAAAGAAAGCTAAGGTGGTCCTCCCTAAAATTCAGAAGGCTTCAAGTGGAGTAGGTCAGGAAGTGGAGTGTACGTGCAGGAATAATTCAGCTGATGGCTGGTTTTAGCATGTGACTACATTTTGAGATATATTTTAGTAGTATTTTAGTTTCATTTTCTATGGAAGATTTCAAATGTTCTCTAATATGTAAGTACTGTTAAAGACTTAGTAGTTTCTCTTTCTTTATTGGAAAGTTATTAAAACTTTGTCAGGAACAGTTTTAGTTTTAATATAATACATGGTCGAGTGTTCTTCAGGTTTTCTGGAGAAACAATTACCCAGTTAATATAAAAAAAAGGATTACATTGTCATCACCGAGTCAAACCAACAAAATCATGTAGGTATTAACAAGTAGATCCTACCTCACTTTACTCAGGGATACAATATGCCGTGAGCGAAATCTTGGGAGAAAGACCCTTAGAAATACTAAATATTGGTTAAGGACCATATTACAGGTACGTAACTGTGTTTCTAATTATGTTGTCTCATGAGAAATAATTCCACCCATTGCTCTACATTTATTATGTACGTTTTAAAAATCATTAAGGAATTGTTGAACAGTAATTAGTATCCTCCATAAGGTCCTTAAGGAGAGCTCTTCTGGAGCACTGTCACCATTATATTTTGCACAATCTTTACAACTCTCTCACATCCATAATTAATGTGAGACTTGTAAATTATAAGAAATAAGGTAATTAACAGATAATAAACAACTATACACATAAAAAATCATGAATCTTTGAAAAGATCATACCAATGTGCTCAATTAAAGGAAATGTTTTAATCTGTTTTTTATAAGACAGACAATATTCTTAAAATCCAGGAAGTTCTGATCATTGCATGCACAACACTTTCTGGCAGCATCCTTAGCCCCTTCAAATCCCTTCAAACTACCCAACGTGTTCCCTCCTATTTATCTCTTTTCAGACCTTGGAAATGAATCTGCTCATTGCATAATCCGATGCTGATGTCACTGCTTTTTTATATTGTATTAGATGAATCCAATTCCACTATCTTGTGAACTGATCATCATCATCCAAGCCTTCTTCCATGACAAAGGGATCGGCTACGGAGCATAAGAAAGCACCCAAAAATTATTTGACGGAGTTTTAATTACTGCATGTCGACCTGACATAAGTTTTTTGGCTGGGCTGCTGAAGGAGACTAACAAAACCAAGTGCCTTTCGAAGGAATCTGGTATGGCAATTTATAGGGCTTCTCATAAATGTTCAGTCAGGCCTAGATCAAAAGGTTGACCTTGCCAGTGATCCAAATCATCATCAACGATGATTTGAAATCATATGTCAATTCCTAAAGAGCAGGGGGTGCTTGCCCCATTGGTTACAGGGGGTGTATCGAAGCATACATCCTAACTCTGCGCATCATAGCCAATGCCAACAGCTTTTATGGTCATAGCACTTGACCCTCAAGCTACTATTCCGACCTGGTCCCGTCCCATGCATTAAGGGAAACCGGGAAGTCCAAATTTCTAACCAAGGTAGCTATGAGCATGAGAGGGTCATACCATAAACCTGGACAGTCAGTTGGCAGGTAAGTAGATCTACCTTTTGGATATGAGGTTTAAGTTCATTTAACGGAGCAACCTCCCATTTCAACTAGATTATAAAGAGTCTATACGGAATTGCATTCATCTCTATGACACATTAAACCAAAGAGGGAAAGGAATGACAATTCTAGCTATGAGCATGAGTTGGCCATGCCACAATATCTAGGCAACCAGTAGGCATGTAGATAGATCTACCTTTTGGATATGACGTTTAAGCTCATTGAACAGAGCACCCCCCCCCCCCCCCCCCCCCCCCCCCCCCCACCCCCACCGGTTCAACTAGATTATAAAGAGTATAGAAAATTGCATTCATCTGACACATTAAACAAAAGAGTGAAAGGAATGGCAATCCCATTATCTTGTGAACTTCTAGAAGTCAAATTTTGTGCTAGGCACCCATCCCTTCTATCAACAGAACTCAGTTCGTCATGAAGCATGTGAGAGCTCCAGAAAAGAATTTACAGCCCTTATGACCAGCACTCTTCTTCAAGTCAACTCTCTATACAGCTATGCTGGTTCCAAATTCCTAACAAAGCTAGTTATGAGGAAGTGAAATAACAAGATAATGTGAATAATACCTTTAAAAACTATTGTGGACACCACTATAGCCATTCATTGGTAATAAATCTAAAAGAATTCAACTAATGTATGTAATACAAGAATAATAGCCTGCAGTTAATCTAGTGGAGAACTAGATTTCATTTTCGAGTGAACCATATACACCCTGCATGCTTTAACTTGACTGAACACTAAATTTGCATGAGAAAACACCAAGGTTTTGATAAGACAGGAAAACTGTTAGTTTGTTCAACATAACAATAGCAATGTAAAATACTAACCTCATAGAGGAAGACATCCCAGATACGAAGCGCCAAAGGGAAAGGGAATGAATAAGAAAAAACAGTTATAAACCATTGACTTGCATACATGCTCGGGTTAATCATTTCTTCAGAAAAATGTTGTCCCAACTTCGGTAAATGCTCTTTCACCAACTGCTCAAACTGGAAAAGGTACTGTTGTACAAGAGGCAAACCCACCTGTTTCACAATCATTCGAAAAAGACCAAAATTAAGAAGTGACCATTAACTCATAACAAACACTTGTGTTCAGATCAGACAGGAACTGGCATCCTAACAAAAACTTACAAAACAAATAGATAACTAAATAAAGTTACTAGAAGTTGCACTATAGTATAACGCAAGATTCAAAATTGTGGTACTAGTATCACTCTAAGATTATTGATGCCGGCAATCAGTAGTTTCAAGCCATTCAGCTTAGAATATGAGTATTGGGTTTCGGCACTTGTAAAACATTACAAAGATGAAGCTTTAAAAAATAATAAATTAAAGGTTAAAAATCAAGAAGAATTTCTTGAACTACTTACCCAGTTTTCTGTGGTTCGGTAACTATTACATATTTGCTTGAATTATATGACAATATATCCTGATAATTGCATAATTTAAAAGGAACACAGTATATGGACCAAAAAAGGTTTCTATTAAGAATGAAAATGATAACTGTAACCAAATTAAGCACATATCTCAGCAAGTTTGGGCAAATTGTCAGAAAGTTCCAGTTATTTTAGGCCTTGTTCGGCCAACTTCAGGTTGTTTTAAACAAATTGAAAGTTTGGAAATTTTAAGAGAATTCTTGGCCACTTACAAATTTTCACCAACTTATAAAAGTTACAACAGCTTTGTACAATTATTAGAAGTATTCACCAATTTCGAGTTGAACTGTACTAATAATTGACGGGAACTTCAAATATTATTTGATACAAGATGGTACTAACCAAAACCAATTTCTGTGCAGTTTCTAATCAGTTTGGCTCAAATCCAATCTGATATTACGACCACTATGTAATTGTGTCAGTCAATTTTTAAACCTTAACATAATGCCCACAAATTTGAGGAGTTGCATTGAGATTGGCTTTTGCACAAAAACCTTCATGTATTTATCATATATGTCAAAGGTGGGTAAATTACAATAACCTTTTTTTGACAATAAAATCACAAGAAACTAAATGGTGATATTCCTAATAGCCTAAACTCTAAATGATGTAAAAAAACAATAGCTACCTATAATGGGTTAACCATGTTGCACAGACGAATGACAGGAATCCATACAGCTTAGTATTGAGACATAGACACGGGATATATTTTTCACACGTCTATATATGTTTTAGTGTGCCACTTTCACCTCTACCAAAACATGAAACCGAATGTGGCGTCTCCATGCTTTCTTGTCTGGCCACATTGACTAAAAATAAGAACCCATTCATGCATAATATAACTTTTAACGACAATTTCCAAAATTGATCCATAACGAAACAAACAAAGAACTAAGGCATTTCAGTGAGAAAAACTCCTAGCCATGTAGCTATGAGAAGAGAAGGCCTTAGCCATAATAACCCAATTTTCATAAAGGATGTTTGACCAAGTGTGCAGGGTACATAGAACTTAAAAATAGAATCAGTACTCAAATTGACTCCATCTCCTCTCTTCATAGCACAAAAAGATTCATCAGTCTCTAACCATCAACTCTTTTAGGTTGTCTTCCAGACTCCCATCTGAAAACATGTTCTACATCTATACTCTCAATAGAAGGCCCTCAGCTTCTGACCAAGGTTTGGATCTCAGCAGGATTAAAGTAAGCTGCAATCATAAGCAATAGTCTAAAAGGCATAGTTTGGGATCCTGAGTGTATAGTCCTCACCCTGTCCACTGCACAAAGCTCAACAACAAACTACACCCTTGCAGGACTCAGAAATAGAAAGAAAAAAAAATTGGAAAACAAATTTTCGGTTTACAACAAATTTTGGATTTACAAAATTGGGTGTCGAATTGGGTGTTAATTAGATAAGTGTCAAACGATGCTCGACCTTCCAATGGCCTGAGTGGGGTCTGCTATGTTGGCACTGATGAGGACATGATGGCTATCAAACAAAAATGATGGTAACAAACTAGTAGGATGTCCGGACTATGGTATAATGTCTTGCTTTTCCTTCGATGATGGACAGTAATACAGCAACCTGCTTCTGTGCCATCACGTCTGGAATCAGATTTCTAAAAGTCCAAGTTTATCTTTACTCACTTTTATAAGCATACTAGTGGATAACCCGTGCCATAACGGCACGGACACGAACCCGGCCTTCTCGACGTAGGCGTGCAGGCACCGGGCCAGCGCCAGGGAGTTCCGGACGGAGACGCGGCCTCCAAACCCGGCCTTCTCGACGTAGGCGTGCAGGCACCGTGCCAGCGCCAGGGACCCGAGCCCGGCGGAGGCGGACGCGACAAAGACCACGGTGGCGGTGTTCGGGGCGGCGTGGGGCCTCATGGAGGTGAAGACGCGCAGGGCCGTCACGGGGCGTCCGAGAGCGGCGAGGCCCGAGACAGCGGCGGTCCAGGAGATGACGTCCCTGTGCGGCATTCCGTCGAACACCCGCAGGGCGTGGTCGGCAGAGCCGCGTAGGGAGTAGGCGGTGAGCAGGACGGTCTGCACGAAGGGGTCGGGCCGGAATCCGAGGAGGAGGGCGTGTGCGTGGAGCGACCTAGTGGCGGCGGCGGCGGTGGTGGTGTTGAGCAAGGAAGAGAAGGTGTGGGAGTCGAGAGGGACGCGACGGCGGAACATTTGGGAGTAGATGGAGAGTGGGTCGGCGGAGATGGCGATGGCGATGTTGAAGGAGAAGGGGTTGGGGTTGGTCATGGCGGAGAAGAGGGAGGCGGCGAAGGAAGGGTCGGCGTCGGCGGTGCGGTGGAGGAGGCTACTTGCGACGAAGGGGTTGCGGAAGAGGCCAACGACGACGGCGTGGGCGAGGATGGAGCGGAGGCGGCGGAGGGAGGGGCGGTGCAAGAGGAGCTGGAGGCGGGGGTGCCGTTGGAACAACCGGTTGCTCCGCACCCAACATGGGACCTCCTCCTCTCTTATAGAGAGGGGCAATTTAGTCCTTTCATCATCGTTGAACCAAAGCACATGGGTCGGACCAAAAACCCACTGTGCTTTATATTATAGACTCCATTCATTTAGTTTCACTGAGTTACACTACAGCACTACACTATCATTGATTAGAATGGCGTATTCAGAATGGACTGCATTAGCAAGTTATTGAACCTGCTTGTCAGTAATGAGTATTAAGAAAATTACAGAAAGCAGATATAATATCCTAAAAGTAGAAGAAAACAATAAAGTGTCCATGAAAGAGCTTGGCAATAAGCAAATATTTGGTTAAGTATGCACCAACCAGATACAGCCCCTCCATCGGTGCATGAACAGCTCCCTTCAATAATGCAACTAATAGCCAAAAAGCATCTTCCTCACTCATATAAAGAAGTAGCAGACCTACTAAAAATCCCATTCCCTGTAATTAACTAGGAAAATCAAACGATACTCAAATAAATACACCATTAATTGTAGTTGTTGCTGTTTTTCTAACTCGTGAAGTGCTTAAAAATCTTGTATCATTGTTTTCATTCAAACCTGAAATAACCAGTTTTGATTCAAACCTGAACATAGCCAACTTCCCTGTCGTATACAGAATATGCTTTCAAAACATTGTACAGGGACCTCTGACCTGGCCCATGCCTCTGCTGGAAGAAAACATGTGAAGGAAAAGTTCTGGATATATCCCGTATTATGTCCAACTCTGATGCTGATGTCTCATATATTACAAGTTGCTGCAAGGAAAAGGATAACATGCTATGAGCATCTTGAGGAAAAATGAGAAAATAATGAAGCCAGAAACTTGACAACTGGTATGAGGAACACATAAGAAGAACTGTATATTTGAGCAAATGCATAGAGACAACCATATAGCAAAAACAACAAACAAGGAATAGACCTGAGAGAGTGCTTAGCACAAAGGATAATTTTCTTATATATTCCAATAGAGACCTGCATCATGTAAAATCAATTCTGAAACTGCAATAGAGGTTTCAGTAAATGACTCTAACTTGTTCTTCAACCTTCCATACAAGCCCAACATTTAATTATATGTGACCTCCGCAATTCATAGAGTGAGCTAGGTAGCCCATATCATTCTCTACTTGATATAACCCTCTAGCCTTTCATTTACAGAATGCTCACATTATATGTTGTGTTATGTCCGTCAAGTAGCATTGCATATTATCACAATTTGATCATGTTTCTGTTTGTTTGTTTCTTCATCATACCAGCATATCATTTTATTTCTTCCTGTACTCAGCTTCAATGTCCAGTAAATTGGCACCAACTTATAACAAGTTGATATCAATTTGATAGAATGTTGTAAATCTTGTTCAAGCCGCAATCTAAGAACACAGCACAGGGCTCAATAGTCAAAACTCGATACCATTTTGATTGGGGGGGGGGGGGGGGGGGGGGCGCGAAGACTTGGATAACAATCACAACTATGCAGCAACAATCATACTCTAAGACAACAAAATCCTCATCCCACCCATGCTGCTTTATTGTTTTAGTGGCTTCCTACATTTCTTTGTTCTTGGAGTAAGGGAATGCTGTCGGGCACCTCTTCATTACTGATTTCAATTATGGATCCTGTTCCATTTATAGCCCCATTGAAACTCACCTCCAAAATATTTTTCCTTCACCTCTGCCATTCACTGCGTGCTCTAAGTTACCCATATTATTCTCTATTTGCTCTAACCATTTAGTATTTAGTCATGGCTAGGCTAGGACAATTGGTTATGGCTGGAATTAGTATCTATTTAGTATTTAGTTTCTTTAGATATTTTCATGAGTAAAAGTTAAATATAAGTTGTTGCTACAACATTGAAAATGTTTAAGAAAAAACTTCCATATATGATATATGTACTCATGAGGTTCATATATAAAACAGAATGATGGATAATTGAATACGTGAAAAGTCTGAAGTTTGTGTCCTAAACATGGAGAAAAGCTAATAATAAACATTAAATAGGCAAAGAAACCTTATGGATAGTGAAGATATCATATTAACAGATACCAGAACATAGTAAACTCCTTTGATATTTATATAGAAATTTTATGGAGCACGCTAGATAGTAATCCTTGTTCCTATTGTTTCTGACCATCAAAATGTTCAAGATGAAATTAACAATAAGTAGGAAGTACAATATATCATAATACGTTGATTTAGGTAAGTAGGTAGTGTGCCTGTCCAATTAGCAACATAAAGTAAGATTACCTCGTAAACACCAGGATTCATCAGTAAGAGGTCACGACTGCCAGAAATCAGCTGCCAGACAAGCCCTCTTAAACAATCAGGAATACCCTTTCTTATACGCCGTTTAACTGCATGAGGTCTTCTTCTAACATAGAGCTTCCAATCGCTCCCACCAACACCAATCATTTTCCTCCACTTCCTTATTCTCCTTTCTTCCCTGAAAGTGGTAATCATAGTTTATAAGTCAGAAAGATGTCATGGAAACAAAAAGGATCACAAGGACAAGTTCTCAAAACTTATCACATGACCACTTCACAGGCAACAGCTGGAGGTATGGTTATCCAGGGTGGTGAAAGTATATATGGTTGACAGATGGTGACTTGGGAACCAAATGTGACAGTTATCTTGTGAAAGATGTTTTAATCATTATATGGATATGATCTGTTAATTACTGAAGAACTTAGACAAGTTTATATGATGATTATATATCGATCAGCTATAGGAGTTATGATTTGAGACCCAAAGTACTTCGAGTTTCGGATCACAAGATAGGTGATCAAGCATATCAATATCTCGCATATCAATATCTCAGATGGTTCTCTATGAGCATTGAGCATAGATATAAACAATAAACTTTCACGTCACCATGGTATAGAATACATAACATGTAGCATCTGACCTTAGTAGGGTGATATCCTATAGCAAAGAAATTAGGCAGATACTATTTGTTAATGTTCAAACTAATTGCACCTTTTAGACAATTGCTCATTATGTTATCCAAAACTGAAGAATATGAGCATTGAATAATATGAATTCACCGTGAGCTTATTTACAACAGACAAACATCAAAAGTAAGAAACGATTTAGTGCAGACAAAATGGCTAGAGTGTAAGATTATCTATTTTAGATTAGATGGCCAATGTCCTCCAGATTTGTTACAGCAAAAGCAGTGGAAAATATCAAAAAAAATATTCAATGTCGTTCATGCATTTAGTACCTCTCGTGTTCATTGATAGGTCTGGTTTTCGTTGGTCCTTCTAGTGGAACATTGTGGTCTTGTTTTAAAAATCCAAACCTGTCAACTGGCATTAGAGGCGGAACTGGTCCAGGTTCAAACTCATTATTTGCTCTTTTCATTTCCATTGCACTAGCAAATACAAAAACCTTTCACTAAATATAAAGTAGAGATAACTGCTTCCTTGTCTTCATGTTGTCAGTGGTATTAGATTTGTAATGCGAACTGAAAAGAAGGGCATATGTAGGTTATTGAAAGAAGCAAACAGATGAACTAGAAAAATTATATGCTGATAGCAAACAACGAACCAGTAAAATATGAGATTATATATGTTTCAAACAAATATATTTTCACACATTATGCTTTTCAAGATAGTAAAAATTAGTACGATTCGTATGTATCAAATGCCGTTCTAAGACATGCAGATCAGTTTACTATTGTTAAATAAATCAGATTTTTTTTTTCATCTTGAGGGCTGAAGTCACTCTAATTGTGCATAGGAGAAGTTTGGGGGAATTACAAAAGGAGGGATAGAACGCCAAGTGACTTGGCGTGGTGGGCCAAAGTTGTGAAACGCCAACTGATTTGGCGTTTCAAATCAGTTGCCCACCACGCCAAGTCACTTGGTGTTCTCGACCTATTAAAAGAAAAATTCACTACGCCAAGTCACTTGGCATTCACCCAAAAACATGCAATAGTATTGTTGAGAGCATTAATGGACTTTTGGTCCCACATCGGGTAGAATAATAGGGAGAGGAGTTAGCATCTCCTATATATATGTAGCTCTACCACAATAATAAACAAGTCAAGTATTCTACTAAATTTCTATTTGGTATCAGAGCCTCCAAATAACCCTAAGCCTAGCCGCCATCCTTTTCCATCAAACCCTAACCCTTCTCCCTCTTCTCCTTCTCCCGCCGCCGACCCCTCCTACCCTTCTACCGCCGCCGACCCCTCCACCCGCCGCCTTCCTCCCGCCGACCGGCAGCAGCCCCCCCCCCCTCCCTTCGCCGTTGGCAGCAGCCCCGCCTCCGCCACCGCTCCCACCTCCTTTCCGGCCACCCCCCCCTTTCCGTCGTCGCCAACGTCGGCCCTCGTTCCCCTTCTCCGGTCGTAACCATGCACGGGACATGAGCAGCAGCGCTCGAGGATGTCGCTACCGCTGAAGGAGGAACAATAGACGCGGAGAGGAAGGTGGTGACCAAAGGTGAAGACGGTCTCGATCTACCATCACCTTGCTGATGGAAGAGGAGAAGACGAAGATGATGGAGACGATCTACGGCAAGCTGACGGCCAAAGAGATGAAGGCTTTAGTGGACGATCTCTTCTCCAGGAGGCTGACCAAGACTAGTTTTCGTCCTGCACACGCAGACGTGAATCATTCACCATACAAAATGGCGAAGTTGGAGAAACTGGAAGTAAAGTTGGAGGGTACTTCCAACTATTTGAAGTGGTCGTGTCAGACGATGCGAACTTTGAAGGCAAGAGGCTTGGTGGACTATGTGAATGGCCAAACCAAGGCACCTAAAGATCACTCCTCACAGAAGTTTGTTGTGTGAAAAATCGTCAACAATGTTGTAGCTGGATGGTTGACAGCCTGCTTCACTGACCAAGTGTCGGACAACGTGGAAGCAATGGAGGGAGCTGATGATATTTGGATGACGCTGAAAGACAAGTACTCAGGGACGGACAATCCTATGAGGGTCTTCCAACTGCAGAATGAACTTGATAAGGTGGTCCAAAAGATCACACCATCTCTGAGTATGCGGCTCTGCTGAAGAACTATTGGTCAGATCTCGACCACTATGATCCCATTGGTATGGAAGATGAGCAAATAAAACCGGCATTTGCGAAACATTACCAGAAGTTCATGGAGTATATCTTGCGACAAAGGATGATGAAGTTCCTGAAGGGGCTCAACCCAGCATTCGAGCAAAGGAGGAATGTGCTACTCGCACAACCCGGACTGCCATCACTAGAGGAGGCTATTGCTACTATGGCACAAGAAGAAGCACGGTTGAAGCTGATGCCTAGCACCACTAGCTCTCCAGGGAAGAAATCAGCTCTAGTAGTTTTTAACCCAAATCCTTCAGGAGGGGGAGGGTGCTACAACTGTGAAGACGCATGACACTTTACCAGATTCTGTACGAAGCCTATGAGAGGCCAGTCCAACGGCCGTGGATGCGGCCGTGGAGGACGTAGGGGTGGCAGAGGTAATTATTCTGGAGAGCACAAGGCAAACTTGGCAGAAGGAGGAAATGAGAATCAGTCATCCGATATCACCCCTAGTGAGAGAAATGCTGGAAATGTGGAGGAACATAACGCTTGGAACCAGCAACAGTCGATCCAACAGCGCTGGGACATCGACTCCAACCACCTCCGGAGGTAACATCACATACTATGTCAATACAAGCACAGGTATACCTGCTCATGCCCTTGCATCTACCCACAAACCAGGAAGTCTAAATTGGATAATTGACTCTGGGACATCGTGCCATGTCGCGGGTGTCCGTGATGAGTTCCAAGATTACACTCACCTGATAACGCCTGAAAGCATTCAGACTGCTGATGGTACTGCTAGACCCATTGTGGGTAAAGGCACCGTTGAATGCACTCCTTCTATGAGTCTTATTGATGTCTTGCGTGCTCCATCTTTTCCTGTTAATCTATTGTCCATTAGTGTCATTGTTCTTCAACTTAATTGTGTTATTTCCTTTGACATTTTGAAGGTTATTCAGGAGAAGGGAATGGGAAGACAGTTGGGAACTGGCACTTGGCATAAAGGGCTATGGTACTTGGACAGGTGTGGGCTGGATACAGCACTGGCAGCACTGGTGGATGAAGCACAACCGGAGGAGTCGCGAAGTACCGTGGAAGAAGAATTATTACTCCAACATCAGCGCATGGGACACTCTTCATTCAGTCTACTGAGTCGGATGTTTCCCTCTATGTATCAAAAGACTAATAAGCAAAAGTTGGCTTGTGATGCTTGTGAACTTGGAAAACATACCAGAAGCTCTTATATGAGTTCTGGAAATAAAAGTTTAGCTGCTTTTGATATGATACACTCTGATGTGTGGGGACTTTGTCCTACAACTGTTGTTAATAGTTTTAAATGGTTTGTCACCTTTATTGACTGCCATACTCGTGTTACCTGGGTATACCTAATGAAGAGTAAGAATGATGTCTTTGCATGCTTTCAAGACTTTCATCGCAAGGTTACAACACAGTACGGTGCTAAAGTAAAGATTTTGAGGCCTGACAATAGGACAGAATACACCAACAAGGCTATTGAAGAGTACTTATCAGCCAATGGGATATATCATCAGACTTTATGTGCCATACACCAGCACAAAATGGCGTGGCGGAGCAGAAGAACAGGCACCTGTTGGAAGTGGCAAGGTCAATGATGTTTGCGATGAATGTTCCGAAACACTTGTGGGGACATGCCGTGTTGATTGCTGCATATCTCATCAACAGGATGCCCTCTCAGGTGTTAGGATGGAAGACACCGTTTGAGATGCTTACAGGTGAGAACAAGTATATTGTTCCTCCAAAGGTATTTGGCTGTGTATGCTTCGTGAAGGATAATAGGCCTGTAGTGGGAAAGGTGGACCCTCAAGCAGTAAAGTGTGTCTTCGTTGGCTACTCAGGAACTCAGAAGGGATATTCTTGCTTGAGTCCCGTGGAGCGAAGGCTCTTTGTGAGCATGGATGTTACATTCAGAGAGATGGAACCATACTACCACAATGATTCAGGTGAAGGTTCCGCATTTGGTGACACACCTAACACAGGAGATGTTAGGAGTGAGGGAGAGATTGTCCCAAACGTGATTGTCGAGTCAGTTCCATACCCAATGATGAAAGTTAGTCCAAGAAAAGAAGGAAAAGATAGTGAGGGTGAGAAAAGTGATGAGGATGCATACAATCAGGAGGAAAGAAGTGATGCTCCAGTACAGGAGGAGGAACAGACTACAGAACAATCTACATCTACATAGCTCCAAGTCTACAGAAGAAGAAAGCAGCAGTCCACTACTGTACCTATTGCCCCTATTGTGCCATGTCCCTCACTTAACCCTGTCCCAACTCATGAAGATGCGCCTTCCGCATCGGATCCCTCTGATTCGGATGCGGATCCCTCTTATTCGGATGGTATGATCTCTCCTCCACATTTTCTTAAGAAGATCTTCTCGTAGTAATGCGGAAAAATCTCCTATTTGTTATGGTTATGAACATGATATTGCCCATTTTTTATCCTACTCTAATCTACCCCCTACTTATGGAGCATTCATTGTATCATTAGACACCACCTCTTTGCCTAAGTGTTGGCAGGAAGCGAAGGAAGATCCGAGGTAAAAAACTGTAATGTTGGAGGAACTTAGGACACTGGAAGGAATTGGGACATGGAAACTTGTTCCATTACCTGAAGGAAAGAGAGCAGTTGGATGCAAATGGGTCTTCACGGTAAAGGAGACGCCAGAAGGAAAGGTGGAGCGATACAAGGCAAGATTGGTTGCAAAAAAATTTACTCAGTCATATGGCATCGACTATAATGAGACGTTTGCTCATGTAGCAAAGATGAGCACTGTGAGAACCCTGGTCTCTCTTGCAGCAAACCGTAGGTGGCAACTTCATCAATTAGATGTGAAAAATGTCTTTCTTCATGGAGATCTACAGGAGGAAGTATACATGGAGACCTCCCCTGGATTTTGCACGAAGCAGTCAACAGGAAAGGTGTGCAAGCTGAAGAAATTACTGTATGGACTCAAGCAATCTCCTCGAGCATGGTTTGAAAGACTCAGGAAAGCTGTCACGGGCATGGGATACAGCCAGACCAATGTAGATCACACAGTCTTCTTCCGACATGCGAGAGGCCACGTCACCATCCTTGCTGTATACGTAGATGATATAGTAATCACAGGTAATAAGAAGGAGGAGATTACCCGGCTGAAGTCGAAACTTGCCAAGGAATTTGAAGTAAAAGACTTGGGAATGATGAGATATTTTCTCGGGATCGAGGTAGCTCGAGGAAGAGATGGGATCGTCCTCTCTCAGAGGAAGTATGTACTAGACATGTTCACAGAAACTGGTATGCTAGGATGTCGTCCGGCAGTCACTCCAATTGATCAGAAAGATAAGTTGGGGGCAGAGGCAGGAGAGTCGGTTGATCGTGAGAGATATCATAGACTTGTAGGCAGATTGATTTATCTAGGCCATACTCGTCCTGATATCTCATTTGTTGTGAGTGTAGTGAATCGCTACATGCATGATCCAAGGAAGGGCCACATGGATACAGTTTTTCATATTCTGAGATATCTGAAGGGGGCCCCTGGAAAAGAGATATGGTTCAAAAACAATGGACACCTTGGCGTTGAGGGATACTGCGATGCAGATTGGGCAAGTTGCATGGATGACAGAAGGTCTACCTCAGGGTATTGTGTATTTGTGGAAGGTAACCTAGTCTCATGGAGAAGCAATAAACAGTCTGTGGTAACCCGATCGACCGTTGAAGCAGAATATAGAGCTATGGCTCTGGGAGTGTCAGAATTGTTGTGGGTAAAAGCATTGATGACAGAGTTGAAGATGGACCAGGGAACACCATTGCTTCTTCTGAGTGACAGTCAAGCAGCACTGAGTATAGCTTACAATCCAGTTCAGCATGACAGAACAAAGCACATCGAGATCGATCGATTCTTCATCAAGGAGAAGCTAGAGAAAGGGATACTAAAGCTCGATCATGTTCTCTCAGAAAAACAAGTCGCAGATTGTCTTACTAAGGAGCTTAATTCATTAAGCCTTTCTAAACTATGTAATAAGATGGGGATGATTGATATCTATCGCCTATATTGATGGGGAGTGTTGAGAGCATTAATGGACTTTTAGTCCCACATCGGGTAGAATAATAGGGAGAGGAGTTAGCCTCTCCTATATATGTGTAGCTCTACCACAATAATAAACAAGCAAGTATTCTACTAAATTTCTATTAATATATTCTTCTGTGACTGAAACTGAAAGAATAAAATCCCAATTGACAAAGAATAATTCCAATATAGCTGTGAAGTCAAAGCCTCTTCATTGTAAAACACTTTAAAATCCACATATTAATCAAGATTGTTTGAAGCCAATATTCAAGATGCAAAAAGGAAAGAGGTGGCATTGATGAGATCAGAAACGGAACCATATATATATGGTGTTCACTTATACTATTCTATTGTGACCCCAGCCAAAAGGACCAGATTCTGTTTGTTTTTTTAATATGGGTGAACGCCAAGTGACTTGGCATGGTGGATTGAAGTTTGAAACGCCAACTGATTAGGAAGACGCCAACTCAGTTGGCATTTCGCAACTTTGGCCCACCACGCCAAGTCACTTGGCGTTGTATCCCTCCTTTTGTAATTCCCCCAAACTTCTCCTATACGCAATTATAGTGAAATTCATCCCTCGGGATGAAAAAATATGTAAATAAATACAAAATTATCTCATTAATCGGATAGTAAGAAGTGTTTTATGTGCTTAATGGATCAACCCCGATAATAACAATGGAAAGACGAGATCTAGATTTTGATAAATAGTTTATATATAAATAAAACCTTATTATTACGTTTTATGTGACAACCTTACCGAATCATCATACCAGGATCGTGCAAAATTAGGAGCAGTAGTATCACATGTAAGATATCATGGAAGAAAATGCTCTTTATAAAAGCATTTTCCAATAAGCATGAATTTTAAAAACAGGCATGAAACCATAGGAAATATGCCTAACTATAAAAAAGAAAGATAATCATGTTAAAGTCCATGTCAATGCACCAACACTCTAGAGTTAGTGATGAGGGTTGAGGGTTAAATATGTATATTATTCCAACACACCCCCACAGGTCGAAAACCCATTTTGGGCATGGAGCTAGATTCACGTGGCATTATAATTTTTTGAATCCGCTTAAAATGCGTGCGAAAAAATTCGAACATGGGTTGCTCTTATACCATGTTGAATTCCATGTCACTGCACCAACACTCTAGAATCGTGATCAGAATTGAAGCTTAAATATTTATATTCTCCAACAAATCCTTTAGTAAATATTTTATGAAAAAATATTTCAACAGAAACACAATATCCCGTCTATTTTTCATGATTTCAATGACTCAATTTAAGCATGTTAGCAAAAGATAGACATAGAGTAAACCCGCATCATTAACCAAATCAGTTCCCTACATCAAAGCTTTCTTACCTTAAAATACCTACTCGTGAAGTTATCTAAACTTACGAAAACATAGCCAATTCATACAGGTAACACCATAGATAATTCACCAGAGATCCACAAATAATCCTTGTCCACTCGCAAACCTACAATTCCAATTAACGGATTGATAAAGACAAGAGAAACCTGGGAAGCACGGACACTCCGAAAATCCGTGTCGTGCCCATGACATTCGCACACCAATCAGACACAACACAGACTCCAAAATACACCAAACACTTCAAAATCAATGTCATGTCCGTATCGCCATGTCATATTTGTGTTCATGCAACAAAGAGTGAAACCAATATTGAAGAGTGAAGATTAACCAAAACAGATCCCTTCGCCCTTAATCATATAGCATAGCTAAATCCCATAAGTGTCCCACATCAGCCGGTGCATCGTATAGGAAGCCAAAGTGTAATATATATGAAGAGAACTTAGGTAACTCTAGAGGCTTGGAGTTGGTTTCTTGGTGATGGAAAGGTTTAGGCTCAGAATAGATAAGAAGGTTTTGAATGAATTGGTATGTTTCAAGTGAAAAATTCAAGGTCTATCTATAAGCTAGCAAGGAGACCGAGTTCGGGCTGAGTTCGGTTCCCTAACGTTCATAAATTCGAACATTAGAGCCTGGTCTTCAGGAAGAAGAGGTTGACTCGGAAATTAGGTTTTACCATGACCGAGTTCAGACAGAGTTCAAGCTGAACTCGGTCCGAGTTCGGACACTTTGTTTCCAGCAAATTTCTGGTTTGGATTCAGGCTGATTTGAGTATACTTGGATTGGTTAAGCTTCCTAGTGCCAATTGTGAACCCGATGTACATTTGGTCCTATAAACAAAGATAAAATACAGAACAAAATATAAATTCGAGCAACATGTAGATGACCACTGTATCATGCAGACATGACTTGACTTGTCTTCTTCTTTTGTACGATGATGGGTTTTTTTTTCCTTGACAGTAGTTGCCCCCTTGGCCCCTATCTGCTGACCGGACAGCGAAACCTCCGAGTGCGAGGTCCCAGAGATGTCGTAGGCAGTTCAGAAAAATCTTTTGGTATAACGCCGTCTTTGGTCCGTCATGAATTTTTCATTGCATATGTCCAAGTTCGATCTTGCTTAATGTTTGTCTACAAATACATGTTAGGCGAACAAAGCAGTATACACTAGCAAATACATATTTGGACAATGTTAAATTTAAGTATCAAAACATGATAGTGATTGCATGAACATTAGTGATACATAATGTTAATCGATTAGTCATATTCAAAAACATGATACAATCATTGGGCTAACAATATATCAAGTGTGCCAGTAGTCGAAACCAAGGATGAATAATAGAGTTAAGTGCAAGAGACGACAACAATGTCGGCGTAGCTAGTAAGTTATTCGAACTAAACAAAATACAATTATAACTAAGAGTGGAACAATGGCATAGGCCACTTAACTAAGCAGCATAACAAGCTACAGGATTAAAAGGAAAAGGAAAAAAAAGGTGAATGGAAATAACAACATAGGAAAAAGGATACAACTCGAGCATAAAATAAACATATAATCATATCCTGACAACAAAAATAAAACCTTATGAAACCATCATGCCAGAATCCTTTATATGTATAGAAAGAAATCAAGATGTCACGTTTGGTCCAAAATCAAGAGAAACAGTATCAAATGTAAGTTATCATGCAAGAAAAAGCTTCATATAGAAAAAAGTTCAATAAGCATGAATTTTGACAAAAGCAATCATCAAACAAAATAAAATACAAGCGAAACATGTCTCAACTATAAAACAAAAAAAAAATAGTAAACTTCTATAAATAAACATTTCAATGGTACCCCAATATTTAAGCATGTATCAAGAGATGCACATAGAGTACATTGGCATCAATGAACTCATATTTTCATGACTCCAATTCCACTACCTCAAGAGGTTACTTTTCTTACCAACCAAAATACAAGATGTCTATTGTACCTTAACGTTCAGTGTACCTACCCATGAGGTTATCTAAACTACGACCAGAAAATAGCCAGTTCAGACAGAGAACAAGAAAGACAAGTAATCAGATGTTTGCAAATAAACCATGTCCACTCCCCAAACCTACAAACCCAATATTTTCAATTATGGCTTGATAAAAACAACTAAAACAAGTAAAACCTAGGCAGCACGGACACTCTAAAAATCGATCTTGTGCCGGCACGACACAGACTGTAAAATATACTACCGACATTCCAAACTTAGTACAGTCTGTCTCGCATTCGTGCCCGTGTAACAAAGCGTGAAACCAACTATTGAAGAGTGAAGACTCACCAAAATGGATCCCTTCGCCCTTAATCATAGAGGATGGCTAAATCCCAGAAGTGTCCCATATCGACTTCCCCCATCGTATATAAAGGGCAAAAGCGCTATGTATATATAACAAGTGCACCACTAGTGGAACCCAAGGATCAAGAAAGAATGAAAGAGTTAACTCCAATAGACAACATCAATGTCGGCTTAGCTACCAAGTTGTTCAAAATAAAGAAAAGACATAGTTGTAACTAAGATAGGACCAATGGCATAGGCCAGCTAGTCACCTAAACAACTAAAGGATGTTTGGATGAAGCATTTGTATTCCTAGGAATCCAATTTCTATTCCTTTCCCATTCCCAAGCCTTCAAAACTTGAACCAAAGGCCTCCTAAGTGGAATAACAACCTACAGAACTAAAGGGGGAAAAAACGAAGCATGAATGGGAATAACAACCTAGAAAAAAAATCAATACAAGCAGAGCATTTCAAAGGCATACATTCAAATTGTATAGAAAACATTGTTAACTTCAAAATCATGACTTCTTACTATAGTTTTAGCATTTTTTTTCTCATTATCTACTCATTAAGAGAACAATTAAGGATATTCCACCATTTCCCAAACAAAATAATAACTAAGCAACAAAATCATGGGAAGAAGTGATCTTTTCACTGAAATAATAAAAACCCTACAATTTATGGGTACCCACAATTTATTGGTCAAAATTAATAAACCCAAAGTTAAATAACAACTATTTTCCCCAGCGCCCACCCGAATAAAATCAAAGAAATCCAACCCATGCATTTATTCCCCAATTTACGCAGGAGAACAATTAAAGATCGAACCTGTGAGCAATATATGAGAAAATAAAATAAAAAACCCATGAAAGGAAATCGAAGGAATCAAGTGAAAATCGGTTCCTTTCCATGTAAGCACAGAAGAACAAAAAACCATTAATTTCTGATCATTTTTTTTCTAAATTCTTTTAATATATATAACTATAAAAAAGAGAGGAACGAACCAGCAGGAAAAGTTTGGGGGAGTGGGAATTGAACAAAGGAATGGAAAGAAGGATTTTTGTTTCCTCTTCTTTCCTTCCTCCTCAATTTCCAGTTTTTGCAAGTCCCTAACCTCTATATTAATATCTCTTTCTTTTGTGATTAATATTTAACCATGTCACAACAATAATAGACTAAAAGTTGCAATGAAAATCATAATAAAATAATGGGGGTTGTTATAGACACTAATAACATGTCATCGTGCACTTTTTTATTTTCTATCTTTTAAATTCCAAATATATTCATTTATTAAATTTTATATTAATTTGTGCACACATAGAGAGAAGAATAGAGGATATACTTTGGGAGTGTCAATAACGTAAAAGAGGTTGTTCAAGTTCAGAACACATTTTTGTTTCGGAGCCGGTCGTGCGCAAGTCACCAAGCATGTTGTTGTGAAGTCAGTCGTGCACTTGTCACTAAGCACGGTGTTGTAAAGAGACTGCAAGCTCTCAATTAGCTTGTGAATAGTAGATTAACAGCAGGCAAGAGTACCTGCGACTGGATTAGTCCTCCAAGAGGAAAACTAGTATATATCGCGGTGTCCACTGAGTTTTATTCTCTGATCTCTTGCTACATTTATTTACTGTCTCTTTATTCACTGCCATAGTTATCTGCTTTTAATTTGTTAATTGGTGATTATTTTTTGCTGCACTCGCACTCACTCTATTCCCTCCCCCCTCTAGAGGTGCTCAACGATCCTACACTATCATTATCGATACAATGCTTCGTTGCACTGATCGCACAAGTGGTATTGCATATACCACTCGAAATCGAGTCACTACTCAACATTACACTTCGCATAGGTCCGACATTTATTTCAAATTAACTATCTTGTAGCGATCTTTCTCGACCCCAGCTCTAGCGTTCGCTTACTCGAGTTGGGTACGACAACTTGGCCAATGTGCACTATCGTTCACTCAAGTTCGACATTTATTTCCGAGCTAACTGTGCCTTGATGATCATGCCGATCACATACGCAACATTCGCTTATTCAAAGTTCCACTCAACATTCGGCCAACATACTCGTTCGCCTACTTCGAAGCTCGAGACACCTCAGCCGACTTACATATTCGCCTACTCAAGTTCGACTTAGCGACCAACTCGACTCGCTACTATCGCATTTGCGATTTCTCAATCTCACTTGTTGCAACTCGTGCAACGAATTATTCTCGATACTCAACGTCATAACTCAATTTCGTTCAACACATTCCTTATCCATTCACCTAGCCACATAACATGTAGCATCCCATATAAAGACTCGTTGCACTGATACAACGAACGGCTCACGACTTGTTGCACTCCGTGCAACAAACAACACATAACTCTTTGCACTTCGTGCGACCAACAATATGTATCTTATTGCACTTTGTGCAACCAACATCTCCATATTCGTTATACTTCGTACAACCAACGACTCGCAACTTGTTATCGGGCAACCAATATTTTGTAACTCATTGTACTTCGTGCAACCAATATTCTGCGATGGCACTTGAAGATAGTGTGATAGTCATGACATACTTGTGGCAGATGTATGCAACATAATACAGACTGATTGTATGGAACATCCAATGTAGCATCGAGTAGATCCATGAGCCATGTGCTTACGAAAATAATTTTGGGCCAACTGATTTCGATAGCGCAGCAACTGAGGGTCAAAGAGATTCGTTCATGGTCCAAAGGATGGAACCACTCAAATACCAACTTGTCACGCCCCGACCCAGGAAATCGCTCTTCATCGCTAGATTTCACCTGAATTATCATCCTCGCTAGGGCATGATGTTGTACGAGCCTGTAGTTGTGCTCCTGCAAGGCAAGATAACAGGTTCACGTAAGTTTATCTCAAATTGATAGCATAAGCAGCAGAAGAAAACATAGTATATAATAAGAATCTCTTTTATTGATAAATTAACTGAAGATTACAAGGGCTTTGAATAGAAAAACTGAAAATGCCAAAAGGCTACAAAGCTCATGATCTCTCTAGCTCACAAAGGATCTCGTTCCATACATTATGCCTCTTTATAGCCAACAAGTAGTCTTCGGTCGAACATCTCCATGTTGCAAGTCCGAACGCCAATGCGGTAGCTCGCCTCGAAACGCTAAGGACTCCATGCCTCGGTGCGTCCAAGTCAAGCCCCGACACGAGCCGAACATATTCTGAACCTGCGAGCAAACTAGTGGGGGATTAGTACTTTCGTCCTCGCCGTACTGATCAAGACCCATTCGCCATAAACCAACACTAAGTAAATTTAATGGAGCATGCATCTTTATTTGGTGATCTTTCTATTATTGTCTTAGGACCAGTTTTATGACAATGTAAGCAGTAAAGCATGTTATCAAAAGTGTCACGACCCGCACCCGGTATAGGGGTACGAGAAGTGGGTACGTCCAGCCTACGCCGCAGTGTCGGCGGTAGTAAGCTGTCCTAGGTTGCTAACTAAGTGGGTACGTCCAGCCTACGCCACAAGTATGTCATGACTATCACACTATCTTCAAGTGCCATCGCAGAATATTGGTTGCACGAAGTACAATGAGTTACAAAATATTGGTTGCCCGATAACAAGTTGCGAGTCGTTGGTTGTACAAAGTATAACGAATATGGAGATGTTGGTTGCACAAAGTACAATAAGATACATATTGTTGGTCGCACGAAGTGCAAAGAGTTATGTGTTGTTTGTTGCACGGAGTGCAACAAGTCGTGAGCCGTTCGTTGTATCAGTGCAACGAGTCTTTATATGGGATGTTGCATGTTATGTGGCTAGGTGAATGGATAACGAATGTGTTGAACGAAATTGAGTTATGACGTTGAGTATCGAGAATAATTCGTTGCACGAGTTGCAACAAGTGAGATTGAGAAATCGTAAATGCGATAGTAGCGAGTCGAGTTGGTCGCTAAGTCGAACTTGAGTAGGCGAATATGTAAGTCGGCTGAGGTGTCTCGAGCTTCGAAGTAGGCGAACGAGTATGTTGGCTTATGTCTCTTTATAGCCAACAAGTAGTCTTCGGTCGAACATCTCCATGTTGCAAGTCCGAACGCCAATGCGGTAGCTCGCCTCGAAACGCTAAGGACTCCATGCCCCGGTGCGTCCAAGTCAAGCCCCGACACGAGCCGAACATATTCTGAACCTGCGAGCAAACTAGTGGGGGATTAGTACTTTCGTCCTCGCCGTACTGATCAAGACCCATTCGCCATAAACCAACACTAAGTAAATTTAATGGAGCATGCATCTTTATTTGGTGATCTTTCTATTATTGTCTTAGGACCAGTTTTATGACAATGTAAGCAGTAAAGCATGTTATCAAAAGTGTCACGACCCGCACCCGGTATAGGGGTACGAGAAGTGGGTACGTCCAGCCTACGCCGCAGTGTCGGCGGTAGTAAGCTGTCCTAGGTTGCTAACTAATCTCATGTAATGAATAAAATGTACTTGTCCAGATATCAGCTCCGAATGGAGGACAAGTAAAGGATAGGATATACTCAATCACAGTCTAAAACACGATAAGTAAACACAGAAGTTATACCTAAGGAATTAAAGACAACAACAACTAACTACTAAAATAATACAACATCATCTCAAACCAACTTAATACAAACTCAATATCTTAACTTTAATACAACAAGTCAAAACATGAAAGCTAAAGTAGTCTACTAGCTAATCTCCTGAATCACTCCTGAGAGTCGGAACCAAAGATAGCTAATCCCTCGCCAGGTCCATGGGAAGTAGGGTATGTGTCCTCAGGATTATCATCTGTAATATTTTCAACAGGTCCAATCAGGACGGGAACGAGTACAACTCATCTAGAAAAACCCAAATAAATGACAAAGAACTATAAAGCAGTTATAGACAGTTTTACTGATGAGCATGGCAGTTTTATACAGGTAATGATGGCATAGAGACACAGTAAGATACAAGAAAAGAAAGGTAACTAAATCAAGAGAAGAATCATGGCAATGAAGACTGTAATAAAAGCTAACTGAACTAGAATAACATTTACGAATCCAGACAGTACGATATAAGTCTAATATAATCCCAGTGTGAGTCCAGTCCATATAATCCGATACCAGATGATTTCCAGTACAAGATGAGTCCAACAGTGATCAATGAAACCAGGGTGAGTCCAACTATGATCTAACAGTGTGTTTTAAAATACCGAGGTCGACATGTAAACGGCTGTAGGTATCAGGCACATCTCTTACGGATCAGGCAAGAGATGGCTATGCTTCCAGTAGATTCCAGTTGGAGATTCCAGATTTGGGGTATGTCTACATGTCTTACTCAATATTTCCCCGTCCAGCAAGTGAATCCAAAATCGACAAAAGAATCGAGATGAGTCTGGCCAATATATGATGATTCCAGAAATGATTCCGGAATGATACCAATGACTCCAGTAATAGAGGCCAGCAAGTAAGGTATGTGTCGATACATGAATCCAGAAATATCCATACGTGTTGATACAGAGAATCACATAGAACTAACTAGAACTGAAATACAGTAATCGACAAATAAATGAGAGAACTATCAGAGAATGTACTCGCCTGATACTCTGAAAAGAGTAGTGTAATATCAGATGTCTGTACCAGGGTCAGAATGTCCTAAAATAGAGCAATACAGTTATGACATGTCCAAAATGAAGGTAAATGAAATCTACGATGCAATCTATATAAATTCTAAGCCAATCTAGGTCAAAGTCAAACTAGGTCAACACTACAGTCAAACTAAGTCAAATCAAGTCATAAGAAGTTAAACTAAGTCATACAAGATCAAACAAGGTTAAACAAGTCTAATCTAGGTTAAAGTCAACTCTTGGTCAAACATTCTAGCCAAACTAGTCAAGTTATATAGGGTTTAGTCAATAATGGTCAGATTAGTCAATACTAGTCAACATGGTCAAGCTAGGTCAAAGTCTAGGTCAATCTTAGACTAACTATGGTTTTGGTTAATCATAGACTAGTCAACAAGGTAATTAGGTCAATGGTCAACTCTATAAGGCTAACTCAAAACTAAACATAGGCTAACATGTCTTAGGATACCTAAGATACTATACCACAATGTTAAGGTATAACCAATCATCTATACAAGTATATCACACAAAATATATATAGTACAATACCAACCTTAATCCTGTAATTAAGCTAATCCCATTCTCCAGCTCAAGTCATGACTCAACTCTAAGTATCTCACTTAACCCCATACATATCTTCATCTATATAGGATTACCCTCATAATCCATATGGTCAACCTAATCATCTAGTTAGGGTTTAGTCAAACCTTAGTCAAATAGTCCTTCTATGTTCATCCAAGTCATTTCTAGGTCAATTAGGTCATGGTTTGACCTATAGTTGACTTTGGTCAACAATGGTCAACAATGGTCAATTATCTAGTCAAACTAGGTCTACTAGACCTATTGGTCAATCCTAACTTGCTACTAACCATAGGCTAGTGAATCTAGGACACTAACACATATAGGTATATATATATATATATATATATATATATATATATATATATATATATATATATATATATATATATCCCACTATGTATATAACATATATATATATACTCTCATATATATACCAACTATATATATAATACCCACAATCTAATATATATATATATATATATATATGTACCCATACACATCTATATAACCCTATATAGCCAAACCTACATGATACCCACATATAATCCCTCTATATATATAATACCTATATATATGTAACCTACATATATTTATAATACACTATATATATAATACCCACATATATATATGTATACTACATATATATAGAGAGAGAGAGAGGGAAAGAAGAGTGAGAGTGTGACAGTGGCAGTGGTGTGTGTGAATACACAGCAGGGGGGTTTAAATTCTGGAAAAATGAGAAGGGAAACCCAATCTACACACATACATATATGCATATATCATATACTCATTCCTACCTATATACATGTATATATACACTCCCATACCCACATACACACACACATACACATATACTTATATATACAATATACATACGCACAAATATTTATGTATATACACACTAAAATCGAATTGAAATTCGATTTAGAAATCAGAAAAATACAAAAAAACAAACCGAAAACACTGTTCATAACTGAACATTAGGGGAAAACCAAATTCAAAGCCAAAGACCTAGCTAAGACCCAAAACCAAGGGTTGGTAATCGTGTCCCCACATGTGTATGTGTCGTGTGTGTCCATGGAAGTCCACTACGACACGACACGGCGTGTCCAGTGGTCAAAAACCCAAATCGGGTAAATTGACAGTGTACAGTGTCGTGCTAAGGTGCACACGCGTGTAGGACACGACACACGTGTCCATGTGTCTCGGGCACACGTGTGTAGATTCGCCTAGGGTAGGTCTAGGTGTCCCACAGCCTGATACGTGTCCAAGTGTCGCACAGTGTCGTGTCCGAGCCCGTATCAGAGCTCAATTTTCTACGTGTGTGCTGTCAGTGCAAATTCAATGCACACACGAATTCGTGTCTGACACTGCACTAGAAGACACGAAACTTGGGGGGCATGTTCGCAGACATTGCCCCCTCGTGTCCACCAAGTGTCACCCCTCCACGTGTTGTGTCGTGTCCGCAATCAGTGTCGGGTAGCAGGACAGCGTGCACAGTCTCGTGCACGCGTGTCGAAGGGTCGTGTGCTCCACACATGGCACGTAGAGCCTTGTGCTCGTGTCAGGGTGTAGCCTAGGTCTAGGGGTAGGGTTTAGGACTGACACTTTGTGTCCACGTCGTGTCTAGACACGATACGAAGGCCGTGTCAGTGTGTGTTTAACACTGTGTGAGTGTAGTGCACGGTCAGTACGTGTCGAATTACTCACTCGACACGACATAAAGTGTCACGAAACTCGAGGGGGGGCTTGTCAGAGGGTGCCCCCACCTTTGTGCCAAGTGGCACGTGTCCACGTGTCCAATTCGTGGAGAAAACAGTATCGGGTTTCAGGGACAGTGCACAGTATGTGCACAGCGTATTTGTGTCCATTTTGGACACGGACACGACACGATAACGTGCTCAGTCAACTAGGGTTGTGTCCTACATGTCTAGGGCTACCCAAAAATATATTTTATTTTGGAAAACAACAACTTTTAAACCATAGTGACATTTCACCAAATACTGCAATTAAGACACAGACACGTGTCCGATACGGACACCAAACCAAGCCTATTTCCTACCAAACTTGATCCACAGTTAGGGTATACCTATATGCATACAACCATGAAGAGAAAACACAATCTTAACAAGGTTTGGGGATATTTACCTATGAGTGTAAAATCCTCAATAATAGGCCTATTTGAATGAAATCCTCCTTCGACTCCCAACGTCCAAAGCTCCACAATTCCTTGCTAGCAAGCCACAATTGGTATCCTCTAGTGTAGGGGAGTCTAATGCAAGAAACTAGGCTCAATTTGGAGTCAAAATGATTAAATGGTGAGGGTGTGAAATTGTAGGGAAAACTAGGTTTTTAAGTGTAATGAAAAATGGCATGAATGATAAGGGGATGTGATTATATAGGATGGGGGTAGGGTTGGGCTGCCATGGGTAGATATTTAGGGCTCCTTTCCACCGTGCTAACTTAGCTCCTAAGGCTTTGACTAGGTAGATAGATATTTCTAGGTTTTCTAAATATCTAAGAAAGTAATATCTTAGATATTTCCAACCTAAGATATTTACACATAAGCTAACATCTAACATTAGTCTTCTAGGTTAGTTGCTAACCTCTAGATTAGTGCTAAACTAGGTTAGGAGCTAACATGACACTTAACAACTAATTAAATAATAATAAACTACATAAATCCAAATAAATTCTAATAAATTACCAAAATACCCTTTTGACTAAAAAGTGGTAATTTGATATCCTAATCACGTGGTTAGGCTTACATGGTCATGGTAGTCTCTAGGTTATGAAATCTCTAGGGTTTACACTAGGGTTATACTAGTAAAATCACAAAGTCATAAGTCATGACTTAGAAAATAGTTTTAAATTAACTAAAATCACCAAAAATCATATCATGACTAAAACACCATTAATAAATAATAAAAATAATAATTTTTCAAAAATACCCCAATTTTAGAAAACTGGGTGTTACAAAAAGCAACTGAATCATAAAGGTATCCAATACCGTGTCCCTACAACAGATACGATTAGACATAATATGAACATAAGCATAGTGATCGTGCCCATCTCCGTCTTAAATTTCCAAGCCTGCAATCGTTAGAAATTCGCATAACTAATCAACAATTCACGCAGCCAATCAATCAAACTTAAGCATAAGCATAAGGGTAGCAGGCTCTGCACTTGCACCCAATTCTAATCTCAAGTTCACCGGCCCTATCTATAGAAAAGTCACGACGTTCTGTGCCATAATAGACTAGTATCTTAACGTGTAAGTCGACGGTCGCTTTGGCACGGGTTGCTAGTCCAATATCCAAAAGATCCCAAATTTACTAGTTTTATGACTAATCACATCAATATGAGGGAGTAACCCGTCTGAATGAAGTGCACCACAAATACTCCTTGTCATGACCCACACCCGATTTAGGGGCACGAGTACGTGGGTACGTCCAACTTACGTCGCAGTGTCGACGGTAGAACGCTGTTCTAGGTCACATTCACAACTAACACAATATGATATACTCTCCAAACAGAGAACAATCTCAGAAGGATACAACTCAATCACACAAACTAGAGGTAAATATAAGGTACGATAAAATAGATAATGAAATCCTCAAAAGTAAGGTACAACCCGAAAAAAATAAGTCTAAGTGTCTAACAACACAAAATCCCAACATATGAATAATACAACTCATGAAATGACAACATAATATAAGATAAGCCTAGCAATCTATCCTAGACAATAGGGTAGCATCCTCAACGCAAGCTGGATCCTGCTGAGGGTCCAAGTCACAAGTGTCGTCTAAGCCGACTTCGTAATAGGTAGGGCAGAACTCTTCCGTATCCTCTATAATATTTTCAATAGGTCCAGTCGGGACAGGAATGAGCACATATCTCTCAAACAGTTCATATCATGGCATAAAATGTAAAATAAGCAATAGAATAAGATACATGAAATGCTGTAAGAAATGTACATAAAGAGTAAGAGAGATATCTGAAAACTGGGAATATATATATGGAAAGTAAGAACTGTAAGTGACTAAGTGATTTAGAGCACAAGATGGTTATGTAACCGTGTTGGGTTGCACATGAATAAGCTACAGAGTTTCACATGAATACCTACTGGGGATATTATCACGACCCGTTACCCAAATTGTTGGGCCGGGCCGAGCCATGTCCAGCCTACGCTTAAGATAAAGCGCAGTAAGCTGTTCTAGAGATAACAAGACCAGACTAAATGTGCTAACAGTTCTATAAGTGAAGAAGAATCATAAATGCTCCAAACACAAAAGTCGTCGTATATAGTGAAATATCCAAGTACAAGTAAACTAAAATGTAAAACTGGATACATGTCCAGTTACAAAATGGTATAGTCCTAATACATGACTACACTAAGTATCCCAAGCAGCTACGCAAACTAGACGAGTCTCCCCGCAGGAACATCCTCGTATGGCAAAACCGGGTCCTCGACAGTAACTCCATAATACGAATCACAGAGCAACTCCTCCTCAGTAAGTATACCTACAACGTTATCCTGTCAGGACGGGAGCAAGTACAACCTCTACAACTAAAGTGCTGAACATATAATGAAAGAGATGTACAACAAGAAACATGGTGTGATAAGTCTACAAACAGGAAATACTGGAAATATGGCCTCATGGTACAACTGGGATCATAGTATCATAGTAACATGGCATATCATGGTTTAATTTGTCATTTCTATAAATGACCACATATAGTTTAAAAGTTTAAAACCGTAGCATGTACGTGAATCGGTCAATAGGTGATTCAGGATGTACTGTGGTACATATCAAGTTTTTCTGGTGTGCCCACACGTGCACGAACGGCATCGGTGTATATCCATACACAAACGCAAGATTCAGAAACATACGGCAAGGTCGCATATAGAATGTCCCCGAGCGCGGTAAGTACATACGGAGAAGGGGGTCATGTTCACGTACACTACTAACAGTTTTCCCTTAACCCGTTTATTTAACATGTGGGAGATACGAGAGCAGTAAAAACATGTGAATACTCAGAGCAGTCTAAAGCATAGTGAAACTTGTACTGAGAACCCGTAAGAAGCATGTGAAGATATAAGAGCTGTACTAAACATGGCCGGTACTGAAAGTGATACAACATGTGAAGACATAACTTGCTACCTCAAGGATCAGTCTTTTAATAGGGTTAATACATGTTCTAGCATTAAAAAACAGTAAATGAGTATGTAGATGTACTTGCCTCTAGCAAAACAAGCTGCGATAAAAGTGCTATGGATGTATGGTAACTCGTCACTGTAGAAATACATGCAACAACTTAGTTTTTACACTAAGCTAAAATACTAGGACACTAATCTGGTGAAACACGACTTGTGATTGGGCACCTAGCCAAAAATGATGACTTGGCATAGGAGACCAATGTGGGGGTGACACACTATGTTAACTAACTTTCTAGGGTCTTTATACTAGTGAGGGATAGGGTTCAACACGGCTAAACTCAAAATAACACAAAAAGCTACAAGTCGTAATTAATCAATAAATAAATCAAAAGACTATTGTGTTCTAACAATTTTAGAGATAGGCAAAAAGCCTAGTTTTTCTTAAAGTAAAGTATCAAAGTGATCCTTGTTAATCATAGAAATTTATTATAATTTTTCTGGAATTTATTAACCAGTACAAGTATTTTATAAAAATCAACTTTCCTAAGTATACAGAAAGTGAGTTTTGGTTTCATATGCCAAACTAGTGGCAAAACAGTAATTTAAATACTACAAAAATTATACTAAATTTGCCAACTTAGCAAAGTATCTAAAAACTATTTTTCCATAATTTTAGCAGTACTTTAAGTATTTTTAGAAAATCAAAAACAGCATGCACACAATAATTAATTATCTGCGTATTTTGTCCATGTATATAATTTGAACCAAAGTTCAAATACAGGACCCAAGGCCATGAATCAAGTCCAATATGACTTGTACAGGTCTTGAATGTGTGAAAACACATTTGAGCCCAAATACCCATGCTAGGCTTGGACATCAAATGGTTACAGTAATTTAAATACAATAAAAATACAAGTTGGTAATAGTCAAAATAAATATTATTATTTTAATAAGGTAAATTTATACAAAAGAATATTTACATACCTATGCAAAAAGTACATATATATATACACAGAAAATACTTAATTTATAAAGTATATATATATATATATATAATAATATATATACATATACAAGAAAATATATATATATATATATATATATATATATATATATATACATATGTGTACATATATATATATATATATATATATATATATATATATATATATATATATATATATATAAATACTAACATATATACATATAATTTACTAACCATAAAATATATACATATATCATCATACTGTTAAAACATATATATATACATATATACTATATATACATATATATATATACATATATTATTAATATATATATATATATAAACAGTAAAGAAAAAGAAAAGAAAAGAAAAGAAAAGAAAAAGAAAAGAAAACTGAAACAGGGGGCTCGAACCCTGTCCAAGAAGCGCGGGGGTGGGGGGTGGGGGGGGGGGGGGGGGGGGGGGGGTGGTGGGGGGGTGGGGGTGGGGGTTTAGTTTTTACGCGCTGGCCAGTGGCCCGCCCCTTGATAGAGATAGGATTAGGGTTAGTTTTATTTCTTTTAGTTGATTTAAATATAAAAAAAATAATCACAGTCCTGTGTCCTGACAGTTAAGGACACAGGGTTTGCCCGTTTCCGTGCTT